>JAGVVM010005184.1:0-32606 GCA_019149425.1 Psidium friedrichsthalianum
CATGCATAATAAAGCACATTTACGTTGATGACCAAAAAACAAGATTAGATTAAATCTCATTTAATCTATTTACAGTTTAACTCAGTCGATAATTTGTAATTGCAATGTATTTGCAAGATTGTCTTTCCTATTCAACGGCATCTTAAATTGATTATTGGTGCTATGACATCCCTAGATTTACGTTAAGATGGTAGTAAGATGTTAATAATACCAATAGTACTCCATGAGAGTTGATTGTCCCCATACACTCTCTAGGCCCTATAAGCCATGATTGACATTAGGCCATTATGTTACGGACTGACCCATATAGTGTGAATATTTTAAGAACATAATGACCGTCTTTTTACTACAGTGTAACCCTTTTATCCCTTTTTCTTTACTATGTCCCAATCGAATAACAGACTATGAAATATTTGTCAAGTCACCAATTCAATCATATGCACAAATCTCTAATCGACAGCATCTTATAGAGGGACATGAACATTTCATTTTCGATTACAACCCTGGTCAAGAATTTAAAGCATTGTCATGATTATTCACAGTAGGGCATCTATCATTGTACCTTGCATGTAACAAGAGGAACATATTACACTGCACACATGTGTAAATGTGTATGTGAATGAAACTATGACCATCAAGTTAGAGACGGAATGCCAAGAAGTAATCAATATACGACCTGTGAAACTATAGCCATCCAACACAAAAGTTAATACTGTACTCGGGTCTAATAATTATTTACGCAAAGACCAGAGTATGAACATAGACATGGACAATCTAAAAGCTTCCATGTGGAGAATTGAGTGTTCAATGCGTGTCACGCTTAATGAACTTGTTTAATACAAGCCACTTTGGTTCCAATTTGGGCATAACAATAATTATGACTCGTGACTCGTCATGTTCTTTAAGTGGCCAATACGATTAATGGTGAAAGTTCAGAAACACACCGGTCTCAACAAGATCATGTAATATCACTCACAAGCATCTATGATTCCGGAATAACTTTAAAGATTCAATCTAACTATGAACCTGTCACTCATTACTTCTTGAGCAGAGAACAGATAAGAAAGATTCAATCACAATAATCTTCTGAAATCATTTATAGAGGATAAATAATTAGACAAATGAATGAACATGTTTTTACTACTAATTAAACAAGAATTGAAAGCACAAACCGTGAATCCCTAATATGTAAACTAATATCTGTTGTGTTGGGCATGCATCTAATATGTGAGTGCCCAAGCCCATGCTGCCCATGCCCATGATGTACCTCCTCCCTACAACATAGCCAGCGTGAATCCTCCTCCCCATGATGGCCATGAGCATGTGTCCCTCGTCGGGGTACATGTGTTGGTGATGGATGATGTCCTTGGTAAGGCATTTTTTCTACCTCTGATTTAGACGCTCCTTTTTCAATTGTGAAGTAATGGACGGAAGATTGATCAGATGATGAGTAATGAAGAAGGGATTGGAGCTATTTATAAGGTGATAAAGGACGAAGCAGAAGGCTTAGTTTCACTCGGGCCGCCGGATTCTAAAAAACGTGATTGGATTTTCACAGACGGACCGCCCGCCTTCATCTATGGACTCCTTGTCTCGGCTTGCCCATTAAGCATCCCCGCATGATTCTGGCTTACGGATTTTAAAATTACAAGTCCAAAATAAGTGTTTGTCAAGAATCAAGCACCCAGCTGTAGGTGGTGGAGGAAGGAGAGATGATCTCAAGTAAGGCATTGTATTTAGCCCTTTGCAGCCTTAATTATTGGCTAATTGACATTGGAGTACATTGATGAGCTACGGAACTTCCAAAATATTATCAAGTCCTGAAACTTACGAGTGATGCATATTAAGGTATTTTGTTAATTCCATCCACCTAACTGACGGAATATACTCATATGGCTTTATTATTATTATTTATCTCCTCTGCCACATTAACGTGACTAAAGCATGAAGTCTACCATTAAAATGACATCGTTTTGATCCAAATTCTAATTTTTAAATCCAAATCTTAATTATGTTAGATTAACAAATAAAAAAGCGCTATAGTAAATAAAACACACAAAGAAAAGATAAAACCAAGTCCTCTCCCAAGGGCGTCGCGGTCCCACCATTGCGAGGAGGGCCTGATAATGCCTCGGAGATGTCGCAGGCCTCAAGTTTTTCTTTTTTGTTTCTGGCAAAAACGTTTAGTTTTTTTTTTTAAATTAACCTAATTCAACTATGATTTAGGTTTAGAATTAGGATTTGAAACAAAAAAGACGGCCATTTAGTCTTATGTTAAATGCATTGGTTTTGTCAAGTCTATCGCCCTAACTATGCTTCAGTCTTGACAGAGGAATAGTTATCTGGATGATGAGAGATGAAAGGCAGAGCAGCCCTTATTTACAGTAGCCCAGCACTCCATCAATTTTGATCTGTTCAGGGGTTTAGAGGGCCGTGGTTCAACTGAAGAAGTCTATCGATTTTGGCAATCTGTTCATGCAGCCGCCTCTTCGGTGCGAAATTTCTTTGCTTAGCTATTAAGTATTTGAGCAAATCCGCATGCACGCTATGAAAACTTGTCAACTCGGAACGCCGGAAAATGCCGTCTAAGTGCCAAATCTCCTTGCTTAGCTATTAAGTACTCAAGTTCACCCGTGAACGGAATTAATGGAGGCCGCTCTCTCTGCGCTGCGACATCGGACCAGAGACGGGGATGGGGGGATGTCGGACTCGGCACCTTCTTATTTTACAGTGTCATTAGAGTAAAGTTTCACAATCTCATCTCTTTGGAATGCTGTGATTGTACTACTTACTGTTTTTCTTAGTATTGTTAGGTTTGTGTGTAAACATGCCATACTGTCAAGCAGGGTATCTCTTCGATCCTTTCTTGGATGAGTTCGTTCTAAGCCACTATGTTCATTATTATCATGACTCCTCATTGCGATGCATACGCTTTGCTTTTCTAAGGATCGAAAACATATAAAACTAGCTCATGCAACTTGAAAGCCGAGAAGTTCCTTTTCAATTCAATCCTTGGAATGCGTGATTTTGTGGGAATCTCAACCACTCTAGCGCGGTACCTTGATTTCATGTCCCTCTTGCCATTTCAATTAAATTAAATCTCTCTATTAAAGTCATGGCATGCCAGATATGATCGAATGAAAGGACAAGTATGGACAAGTGACCTCCGGCGAAGAGAGGTGTGGCCACGAGCAAAGACATTTTAAATTCGGGTGGAGCTTTGACATGGGATCAACTTGCTTTCCTTGCTCATTCGCCTTGGCCTTATGTTTGCTTGCTTAATCAACCACAACCCTCCTCCTCTTCTTCTTCTTTTTCCACTTTCTGAGCATATAATAGTTATAGGGGTGAGTGAGTGCAGATTTCGCACAGGTTTTATCTAAAACCTAAAACCTACTCGTTCAAATATGTTCCTTATTTTTTGAAACCTTACAAACCTTGAAATTTAGAACTAGTTACAGAGTGTACCCAAATTCCACATGTGTACATAACTAAATAACTTCAATGAATCATCACCTTTAATAACTATGACGACCCAAGGCGATTCCACATATAGAGGTCAGAATGGATCGAGTTTACTGGTCTTCGCCTTCGACCCCGATCAGGAGAGGAGTGAGGGTCCAAGCCACACTTTACCGTGTGACTACTACAAATATATTAGTTGCTACTTCATCTGTGAATCTTGTTCCCTTTCCTTACAGATTGATCAAATTGGTATATTTGCAAAAGACTTCAGTATATAAGTTTCTGGGCTTAATCAGGAGAAGATGGTTGATTTTTGGTCACCAATTGTGGTTGCTGTAGTTTCTTGAATGACAACGATGGAAAACATATGCCATTATAAGCGATGGTTGCTGCTAAAGCCCTTATCTCTCAATTGAATCCGGTCAATTAGTTCATGCCAATGGTGCTCTCAATGAGCTCAGTAACATATCATTTCTAGTTCAGAACCTTTCAAATCTTCTGCACAAAAACATAAGTAATCATTCGATTTGAAGCCTCAACCGACCAATACCATCCCACTAAATTTGTAGTGTACCACTGCATAATATTGGTACACAAGAAGTATCCGAAGAAACTTCCATTACCCTCACAAACACTTCAACAGCTGAATCTGATCATCCAGCGAAAATACCCAAAAAGAGAAAACTGATACTGGTGACTGGGAGGAACCAAAACACCACATCCCCCAAGACACATTATTGCTAACACGGTGTCGTTACTGTCCAAGAACAACTGCAAGCGGCATCCTCTCTAGTCGGCGGTCAGAGTGAGAGTACCAAGTTGCTCGGTTATCGGAGTCCGCGTCGCAGCCACGACTTCCTGTTCCTGTTCCGGCTGCCCCGTACAAGTGTGGCGTCTCCCGCACCGGCCATGCGCGTGGCGCCTCCCTTTGTGACCATGACCATGACCATGGCGATGACAGTGATGACCATGTTTGGAAGGTCCATGCCCATGGACTAAAAGACCCCTCAGATGATGCCCATGTCCATGTCCATGACGATGAACATGATGACCATTTTTGGAAAGTCCATGCTCATGGACTAAAAGGCCCCTCAGATGATACCCAAATCCAGGTCCATGTCCATGACCAAGACCCCCGTGTCCTAAAACACCCCTCAGATGAAGCCCATGTCCATGTCCATGTCCATGTCCATGACACCCATCATGTCCTCCTAGACCATGCCTAAAGAGAAGTTCTCCTACGTGGCGACCATGCCCACCAAGATGCCCGTGTCCGCCACCGTTATCCATCCCATGATGATGATGCCTTCCCTCGTGAGCCACTCTCATCTTCATCCTCTGTTCAATATATTCCCCGACTCTGTCTCAGTCTCAACAAAGGAATAGCCGTCTGAATGATGAGAGAATGAGAGGAAGAGAGGCCCTTTATTTATAGAGGTTCACGAGGCGGTGGTTCAACCATCGGAGTCCATCAACATGGCGATGGATCTTTTCACGCGTCTTCTCTGTCAAATTTCTTTGCTTGGCTATTAAGTATTGAAGCAATCGATCAGTGTGAACGCTTTGGAAACTTGTCAGACTACCAGTTGCCTTGGGGAGCAAGTTCACGCCGTGAATGCGTCAATGGAGGTCGCTGTCTCTCTGCGTAGGGATTTGGGACCAGAAATGGAGATGTCGATGTCGACACGTTCTGATTTGCGGCTCTACGTATCTCGCTTGGGGTGCACGTTAGATGATGACATAATGTATATCATGTGAGCGACGATTTTTTATTTTAGACAACATTTTAAATAGAAATTATAATTTAAGCATGTATTTATTTCGTAAAAAATAAATAATATAAAAATATTAATAAAAATAATCGCATATAATAATAAGTGAATAAAAAAATTCGTCGTTCACAAATATATTTAGACATAAATTGTTTTCTGGAAATTAATTATGCAAACTTTCAGCGAAATTGAGTGGTTAAACGAAAATACTTTCCAGCCCACGGGTTATTCATGCATAAAATTAGAAAAGTGAATTACGAAATTTGAAGGGGTGCAAACACTTTTCGAAATTACATCTCTCAAAATTTTTAATTTTTTAATTCTTTAATTGCAAAATTTTTTTAGTTTTCTTCTTTTTTCCTTTCTTAGTCGCGGCCAACTACCAGCCATAGGCTAAAGACAAGATTGCTTAAGGTCATTGAGCTCGGGCCTTGCCAGATTCTAACGAACCAAGCCAGCCTAGGGTGAGCTCATTCTCCACTAGATGGCAAGCTTGTCCTCTTTGGGTAGCTTAAAAATATGGTACTTTTTTCCTTTTCTTTACTTCTGTTGCCTCTTTCCTTTCTCATGCCTATGGACTAGGGGTGTGCATGGTCCGGGTCGGTTCTATCCTGGTATAGAATTGGGGATCGGACCGATAGTCCCATGTTCCCAATTTTTCGGGATTGGGGACTGGACCAAGACGGCAATCCGGTCTGATTCTAATGGACTGCTAACACTAGCTGCTTATAGAAATCTAACCCTTAGATTTAAACTAACAATTTCTAATCTCAACTATCCAACTTAATCAAGCATACACATAACTATCATATAATCATTACATAAGTAATAATGATCCTAAAATAATGAGAAAAGACTAAATTAGGAAGAAAACTTTAAAATAACTGAAACAGGATTATGTCGGTGCATCATTCTTCTCGAGTTAGAAAGAATTACACTTAAAGTGGGATTACACTTGTACTTCATTGAATCCAAGTACAAACAAAATAACGAATTTGCATAATATAGTTAAAACAAAATACATATTGAGTTAAGAAAAAACACGATCGGAGAGTGCATATCGACAAACACGATAGTAGGCTGCGTTTGCGAGGGTGAGGGCGAGACGCGAGCGTCGAGCGAGAGGAGACGAGTAAATGTCGAGTAAAAGATGGGGAAATTAGATTAACTAGTTCTTCAAAAAAAAATTAATTTTTTTTCTAATTTTGTGTGTGTATGTATATACATATATATATGTATATGTATATATATTTTGGGCAATCTGGTCTAGTCCCATCCACCATGAAACTAAGGATCAGACTGCCCCCCTCAAGGACCGGACCAACTCGATCGGTCTAGTTCAGTTCGATTTGCTCACCCGTACTATGGACATGTGAAGACCTCCTTGACAATGCCCTCTTTCTTGTCTTAAAACAAATATACATACTCAAAATATATGCCTCATTGTCGGTCGGTCTAAGCAATTCGATTGCCACTTGAAATTAGGAATCAAACATCCCTCCAAAATTTCAATTTTATGGAATCGGGAACTGGATCGACCCTTTTGAGAACTGACTAGTTCCCAATTCAAGTGGTTCTTATTGACACCTCTAAAAGTTACAGGTCAAAAACTAACGGATCCTTTGATCCCCAATGTGAACAGATAAATTTGGATTTGTTGGGAAAATTTGGTGTACAAATGAGAACAAATAAATCAGATCTAAAGCATAATAACATTTTTCTTTAAGGAATGTTTGCCCCCACAATGTTGCTAATGGTTACCAGCAAGCATCCTTCACTGACTCTCAATCGAAAATATTAAATAGCAATTCTAACAGTTCTCTAATAGCTCTCAAAGGGAAACAATTAGAAAAGAAGGCCGTATGTCATGAAAAGAAACAAAATCTGGAAGTTGAAGTAAGTATATTGAACAGATCTCTCAATATATAATAGCGAAAAGAATACAAATTTTCATGCTATTTTGAACAAAACACAACTTTTCGTTTTTCAAAAATTGTACTTCGGGCATAGCTCTTCATGTCAAAAGTAGTTAATTCGAACACAACTATTCATGTCCAAAAATCATTAATCGAACACAACTCTTCATGCCAAAACGGTCATGTCTGAAAAGTTGTAACCATTGAACATAATTAATTAATTAAAATTAATAAAAATAAATGCAGCTCCTAATTATCCACGTTTACGCAAGCATGCAAAGTGTTAAATGTGTCTTAACAATCACGCTTGCATGTGGGTATAGTCGGTGCAGCCCACTTGCCCATTTCTCCATTTGAAAATTATGATAGCCTTTAACTAATAAAGTGTCTTGTACTCTCTCATCTTTCCTATAGGGACAGAAAAATGCACTTTTTGTTTGTTTTATGGACAAACTTTCAACAGAATTCTTTACCAAAAAAAAAAAAAAAACTTTCAACAGAAATTCACTGCTGTCCAATGGAGATTCACGTTGGAATGGCGGCAGTCTCATGTTGTAATATATGGAGCTTAAGATAGATCGCAAAAAAATCGTGCCAAAAAGTGGCATGATTAGATTAGAGCTTTGCTCGTTATGAACTCAATAAGATTGTCTTTATTGTTTTCATTGCAACCAACGTCATCAAATTCGAGTGTTTTCACAACATGTGATGCAATTAATCTATCCTCCTGAACCGTAGCCGCCGTGATATCCTCCTCCCCCATGATGGCCATGACCATGATATCCCTTGCCGGGTACATGTCTGGTGATGATGTCCTTGGTAAGACAATTGTTTCTGCTTTGGATTTAGACACTCCTTTTCAATTTGAGTAATGGACCGGAAGATTGATCAGATGATGAGTAATGAAGAAGGGATTGGAGCTATTTATAAGGTTGATAAAGGACGAAGCAGAAGGACTTGTTTCACTCGGCCGCCGGATTCTACAAACGGATTGGATTTTCTCAGACAGATGCGCGCCTTCATCTATGTGCTTCCTTGTCTCTGCTTCGCCCACTAAGCATCCGCATGAATCTGGCTTAAGGTTTTTAAAATTACCAGATCCGAAGTAACGTGTTTGTCCAAGGGACAAGCACCCTATCTGCCAGGGTGGCTGGAGGGAGGAGGGGAAGAACCGACTGTAAGGACATTGTTATGACTTACATGCCCTTTACAGCCTTAATTATTTACAAAATTGCTGTTGGAGCTAGATTGATCGAGCTACGGAACTTCAAAAAATATTATTAAGTCCTAAAACTTATCGAGTTGATGTAATCTAGGTATTATGTTAATTCTGTCCACCTTGACTAATGGAATATGCTCATATGGCTTTATTATTATTGTTTTCTCTCTTCTATGTTGTCTTGATGTGACGAAAGCATGAAGTATAACACTAAAACGACGTCGTTTTGATTCAAATCCTAATTTTTAAATCCAAATCTTAATTATGTTAGATTAATAAATAAAAAAGACTTATATTAAATAAAACACACAAAGAAAAGATAAAACCAGGCCCTCCTCCAGGGGCACCGCCTTCCCACCATTGCGGGAGGGCTAATAATGCCTTGGAGATGTCGCCAGCCACAAGTTTTTCTTTTTGTTTTCGGTAAAAACGTGTCTTTTGTTTTTTTTTTAATTTTTAAACCTAATTTAACTATTATTTAAGTTAAAAATTAGGATTTGAAACAAAAAAAAAAAAAAACGGTCGTTTAGTCTTACGTTTTAATGCAACGGTTTTGTCAAGTCTATCGCCCTAACTCTGTTTCAGTCTTGACAGAGGAATATACATCTGGATGTCGACAGATGAAAGGAAGAGCAGCCCTTTCTTATGGGAGCCCAGCACTCCATCAGTTTGGGGTTTAGAGGGCTGTGGGTTCAATTGTAGCAGTCCATCAATCTTAGCACTGTTCACGCACCTGCCTCCCGTGCCAAATTTCTTTTCTTAGCTATTAAGTATTTGAGCAAATCCGCATGAAAGCTACGAGAACTTGTCAACTCCGGATGCCAGAAAATGCCGTCTAAGTGTGTCTTGGGAGCAAGATTCCACCGGTATACTTAATTAAACGATTTCAGTGAATCATTACATTTAATAACTACTATGACGCAAAGATGATTCCATATATTGAGGCTGTAATGGGATCGGGTATGCTGGCCTTTGCCTTCGACCAGATCAGGAGAGGACTGAGGGGGTCCAAGCCACACTTTACCGTGTGACTACTGCAAATATATTAGCTGCTACTTCATCCGTGAATCTTATCCCTTTTCCTTACAGATTGATCCAATTGGTGTATTTGCAAAAGATTTCAGTATAATAGATTTCTGGGCTTAACCAGGAGAAGATTGCTGTAGTTTCTTGAACGACAACGATGGAAACCATATGCCATTATCGGGATGGTTGCTGCTAAAGCCCTTATCTCTCAATTAAATCCGGTCAGTTTGTTCATGCCAATGGTGCCCTCAATGAGCTCAGTAACATATCATTTCTAGTTCAGAACCTTTCAAATCTTCTGCATAAAAACATACGGAATCATTTGATCTGAAGCCTCAAACGAGCAATACCATCACACTAAATTTGTAGTGTACCATTGAATAATATTGATACACAAAAAGTATCTGAAGAAACTTCCATTAACCTCCACAAACACTTCAACCGCTGAATCTGATCATCCAGCGAAACTACCCAAAAGAGAAAACTGATATTGGTCACTGGGAGGAACCAAAACACCAAATCCCCCAAGACACATTATTGCTGACACGGCATCGTTACTATCCAAGAACAACTCCAACCGGCATTCTCTCTAGTCGGCAGTCAGCGCGAGAGTACCGAGTTGCTCGGTTATAGGAGTTGGCGTCGCAGCCACGACTTCCTGTTCCTGTTCCTGTTCCTGTTCCAGCTCCAGTTCCAGCAGCCCCGTACAGGTATGACGCCTCCCGCACCGGCCATGCGCATGGCGCCTCCCTTTGTGACCATGACCGTGACCATGGCGATGACCGTGACCATGTTTGGAAGGTCCATGACCGTGGACTAAAAGGCAACTCAGATGATGCCCATGTCCATGTCCATGACGATGACCATGATGACCATGTTGGAAAGTCCATGCCCATGGACTAAAAGGCCCCTCAGTTGATGCCCATGTCCATGTCCATGACCATGACCATGATGACCATGTTTGGAAAGTCCATGCCATGGACTAAAAGGCCCCTCAGATGATACCCATGTCCAGGTCCATGACCCCGTGTCCTAAAACACCCCACAGATGAAGCCCATGTCCATGTCCATGACACCCATCATGTCCTCCGAGACCATGCCTAAAGAGAAGTTCTCCTACGTGGCGACCATGCCCACCATGATGCCCGTCCCGCCACCGTTATCCATCCCATGATGATGATGCCTTCCCTCGTGAGCCATTCTCATCTTCATCCTCGGTTTAATATATTCCCCGGACTCTTTTTCAGTCTTAACAAAGGAACAGCCGCCTGGATGATGAGAGGATAAGAAGAAGAGAGGCCCTTTATTTATAGAGAGAGGTTCACGAGGCGGTGGTTCAACTGTCGGAGTCCATCAACATGGCGATCGATCTTTTCACGCGTCTTCGCCGTCAAATTTCTTGGCTTGGCTCTTAAGTATTGAAGCAATCAACCCGTGTGAACGGTGTGGAAACTAGTCAAACTACGAGTTGCCTTGGGGAGCAAGTTGAGGCGTGAATGCATCAGTGGAGGTCGCCGTCTCTCTGCATTGGGATATGGGACCGGAGATGGGGATGGAGAGATGTCGACACGTTCTGACTTGCGGCTCTACGTGTCTCGCTTGGGGTGCACGTTAGATGAGGACATAATGTATATCCTGTGAGCCACGATTTTTTTTTTGCAGACAACGTTATAAATAGAAACTATAATTTAAGAATGCATTTATTCCGTAAAAAATAAATAATTTTAAAAAAATCATAAAAATAATAGCTTGAATTATTTATAATAATAAATGAATAAAATAAATTTATCGCTCACAAAAATATTTAAACATAAATGATGCATTTATTTGAGAGAAAATGTTTTATAGGAATTAGTTATCCAAACTTTCACTGAAAATGACTAGTCAAAACGAAAATACTTTTTGGCCCATGGGTTATTCATGCATAAAATTAGGAAAGTGAATTACTAAATTTAAAGAGGTGTAAACACTTTTAGAAATTTCACCTTTCAAATTTTTTAATTTCAAAATTTTTTATTTTCTCCTTTTTTCTCGTCTTCCTCTTTCCTTCTCAGTTGGTGGCCAACGACCAACCATAGGTCAAGACAAGCTCAGTTAAGGTCGACAAGGCTCGGCCTCACCAAATTCTAACGAGCCAAGTCGGCTTGGGGCGAGCTCGTTCTCACTAGATCGGCGAGCTTGTCCTCCTGTGGTTGCTTAAAAGATATGGTACTTTTGTCCTTTTCTTTACTTTTAGTTCTTTTTGCCTTTCTTCTCTCACCTATAGACTAGGGGTGTGCATGATCCAGGCCCGTTTGGTCCAGGTGTGAAACTTGAGACCGAACCGATAGTTCCGATCCCAAATTTTTCGAGACCGAGGATTGGACCAGGACCAGCAATCCGGTCAATCTTGGTCTGGTCCTAGTGGAACCGCTAATATCATGTGCTTATGGAAATCTAACCCTTGGATCTAAACTAATAATTTTCAATGTTAACCATCAAACTTAATAAAAATACACACGTGATCATCGTATAGTTATCACATGAGTACTTATAATCCTGAAATAATAGGAAAATATTAAATTAGGAAGAAAAATACTTAAGACTGCTAAAATACAATTATGATCATGCATCATTCTCCTTGAGTTAGAAAGAATCAACCTCAAAATGGGATTACATTTGTACTTCATTGAACCAAGTGCAAACAAAATAACGGGTTTGCATAATATAGTCAAGATAAAACATAAATTGAGTCAAGATAAAACACAATCGGAGATTGCTATTAATAAACACAATAGGAGGCGTCAAGCGAGAGAAGAGGAGTGAGTGTCCAACAAAAGATGAGGAAATTAGGTTAACTAATTCTTTAGAAATTTCTATTTTTTTTTCTAATTTTGTGTGTGTGTATTCTCAGCGATCCAATCTGGTCCCATCCACTATGGAATCGGGGGTTGGACTGCCCCCCTTAAGGATCCGACCAACTTGGCTAGTCTGATCTTGTTTGATTTGCTTACCCCTACTATGAACATGTGAAGACCTCCTTTACAGTGCCCTCTTTCTTGTCTTAAAATAAATATACATTACTCAAAATATATGCCTCATTGTTAGTCGATCCAGTAGTTCCCACCTTGAAATTGGGAACTGGAACCGTCTGTCACCAGTTTCAATTTTATGGAATCGAGAACCAAATCGGCCCTCTTGAAAACCGTCCGATTCCCGATTCAACTGGTTCTTATTGCACACCTCTAAAAGTTACAGATCAAAAACTAACAGATCCTTTCATCCCCAAATGTGAACAGATAAATTTGGATTTGTTGGGGAAAATTTGGTGTGTGAATGGGATCAAATGAAATTAGAATCTAAGGAATATTAACATTTTTTTTAAGGAATTGTTTGCCTCACAAAATTACTAATGGTTACTAGCAAACATCCTTCACATAGTCTCAACCAAGAATATTCTATGGCAATTCTAATACTTCTCCAAGAACTCTCAAAGGGAAACAATTAGAAAAGAATGTTGCATCTCTTTAAAAAAATCTGGAAGTTGAAGTAACTATATTGAATAGAATCGCTCGATATATAATAGCGAAAAGAATACAACTTTTCATGCTATTCTGAACAAAACACAACTTTCCATGTCTTAAAAAATGTAATTTGGGCACAACTCTTCATGCCCAAAAATAGTTAATTCAGACACAACTCTCCATGTCCAAAAACCATTAATTTGAACACAACTCTTCATGTCCGAAACTATCATGTCTGAAAAGTTGCAATTATTGGACATAATTAATTAATTACAATTGGAAATAATTAATTAAAATTAATAAAAATAAGTGCAGCTCCTAATTATCCCCGACCGCGCAAACATGTAAAGTGCTAAATGTACATAATAATCACGTGCTCGCACGCGAGTATAGTGGGGTGTAGTCCATCTACCTATTTCTCCATTTGAAAGACTATGATAGCCTTTAACTAATAAAATGTGTTGTACTTCCCATCTTTTCTTTGTGGGATAAGGAAAATACACTTTTGTTTGCTTTACGGACAAACTTCCAACAAGATTCACTATTGTGTCCAATGGAGATTCACTTTTGGAATGGTGGCAGTCTCATGTTGTAATATATGGAGCTTCAGATAGACCGCAAAAAATCGTGCCAAAGTGGCATGATTAGATTAGAGCTTTACTCGTTATGAACTTAATAAGACCATCTTTATCCTTTCATTGCAACCAGCGTCATAAAATTGGAGTCGTTTTCACTATGTGACGCAATTAATCCATCCACAATCGAATAACAAATCTTGAAAGAATGCATTTTGAGATAGGTTTGGTTGACACTTAAAATTAACTTAAGCTGTGACAATGTTGTTGATTTGGAAGCTCATTGTGCTTAGAGCACATCCGCGCCTAAAGAGTAGGTTCTTGCCGATGAGCGGGTACGAAATATCGATGACATTGAATGGTCAGCACATGATATCATGTAAGTAGGAGAAACGAAGTCAAAGGCCATGCTAAGTGGATAAGACGAACAGTAGTTGAAGAACATCCAAGAATTTAGGGGTAGACTGACATCCTAGAAAGTAATGGCCACCAACGGTTATTCTTTGTAAGTGGCTATAAATAGTCGGAGAAAAAGCTTTGTATAGCATCCGCAATCATTAAGACTTGTCATTTTTTCCTGCCATTTATTTTATTAGTTCTTTATTCATGTTTACCATTCTTTATTTACTTCATTTGTTCAGTTTATATTATAGCCATTATCAATTATTTCATATCCGAATTGCCACAGAACCCAATTCATTCTAAAAGCCGAAGATCAGAACCTTTGATGAAAGATCTTTCGTCATGGTCTATTTTTGGCTAAACATCTTTTTTGGCACACCCAATGGGACCTTACGGTTCAATTTGAGGAAGTACTCATGGTGAAAACCAGAAATTAGGAACCTCGTAATATTCTGATTAGTCATGTTGGGAACTAAGTTCAAATTATTTTTGTTCTGGCAGTCGGCAACTTCAGGTCCTCGCAATATTCTAACCACTAACTGTGGTATTGTTTGGTTTGCATTACTGATGTTATTTAATTGAGCAAAGGAAGTCGAAGGAACATACCTTATTGCCGCCTGACACTCCCTACACTTGAAACGGCTGGCTAAAAGATCCCGGCCTAGATGCGAGGTCATTAATCATATTGACCATCACTAGCTTAAGCATTCTTGTGAGATGATTACACATTATTAGTGTTGCGTCCCTCCTGAACGGAAGCTCATCTCACAAGGTATTCTCTCAAGAATGTGCATGTCTTTTGAATTGCTAAAGCGATTCAAAAGAGTCATCATTTCAAGAGGGAGGGCCGTCCCAAGCCCCATACCTTTAGACGACGGTTTGAGATATTTCATTTTGAACTCTTTTTTTTCAACCTATTCATGTTTCTAAAAATTGCCACTAACCTTTTTTTGGTGATTGGTTAGAAAACCCAATCAAAATGCAAGAGAAGCATTTTGACCCCTATGCAATCAAAGTTCTGGATCGGGGACTTGAATACATTGATATCTATTAGCGCTCTTTCGGTGTCTCATCAATTGGTTTGTTTCCTAAAGTGATTACGCATTTTGTTTTACCTTATGGACCTTAATAGGCTTTTGTGCCATTTCTAACTAATCATATCATGTTTTTTGTCATCTTCATTTAAGTATTATTCTAAACTAGCTTATCCTAATCTAGGTAGATAATTAACATACAATGTATTGAGAACGATGCGGTAAATAAACAATCAAGGAATTGAAAAAGAGAATTATTCTAAGTGCTATAGAAAGGAACCCGCAACTCACGAGTGTTGCGAAAAGAGAAAAGACCAATACATTGGCAGGAAGGAATATACATGTCATTCTTATTGAACCTCAAGACATGAGCCCTCAGAAGCTTTTTATTAAAACTGTAATGAGTCCTAAAGACTAATCATTCTTAAGTAAGGAACATGATTTTTTGCGACCGGCGCTACAAGAAATCCTATGTTTTCTCTTGTCCAAGGGGGCTAACCATCCAACCATTGGGCACAAAGTGCATCATTAATCCTTTTCAAGCAGCCTCAAAGTCATTACTCCGCATTCATATTCCTCATTCATTTTGGGTGAATTCTAAGCTAAGCTAAGACCACATTTCTTTTTATTTTATTTTCAAGTGGTCACTCTAACCAAAGCATTTTTATTTAGAACTTAGCCTAAGTGATTTTCCAAGATTTTTATGAACATGCTTATTTTCATACATAGGCCTTTTATACACTTTACGGTGCATCACAACTTCCCGATTAGTATGTACACTCAAATTTTTGGGAAGTTTTGCTCGACAACTACCACACTACTTTCCCATACTACTACTAGACTACTAAGACTACTTTCCAGAGTGCCGTACCACTCTGGAAACCTCATCACCCATCAAAGTTACAAAGAGGACCAAAAAGTATACCATCCACTTGCTGGAACCAGGCGACAAAAGTAAGGAGAAGCCGCATCACTAAATCGATTTCTATCCACACCATTGTCTTGACCCTGACATACACCACATCTGACTCCACATCTACCACCTCCTATTGGGAAATCTCCATGTGTGTGCGAGCATACCAAATAGCGGGCCATTCGGTGGATCCATATCGGTTTCCTGAAAAATAAAGGGATGAGCAAGTAGCCCACTAAATGAAAGTACTAGGCCTAAAACAAGAATATTAGCCCATTACTCAATGGAGTGGTGTAAGTAACCTATCAAACCAAAAATGTCCAATGCCATGTATCACACAAATCAAGCATGCATGGGCAATGATTCCATCATGTAACTTGTTTGCTCATGAGGGCTATGAGCTCGTCAGTTCATTCTTATAATCTCATAGTCATTATTTGGGGATAATTTCTCATAAGCCCAACATTGTTGGGATTAAACGATGTCTCTTTTGCATTATCACATGCATGAGAAATTACAACATGTAATCATTCTCGTAACAAGGCCAACTTTGAACTCCATCGATGGCACATAATCTCCACATAATTGCCAACTCTAGCTATCGTTGCTCCTTGGATGACAATGAGTGAGCGATCTTTTCTCTTGTTTGCTCACACATACACATGTCCATTTATTGTCTTTTCTCATCATAAGAATATGCAGGATTTAGATTAAAGGGCAAGATGGGCGAGGGACCGTTTGAGCTCCATCTGTAGTGTCCTAGAGTGCCATCCCTTCTAAACTAATCATGGTTTGATTTAATCTATTATTACTTATTTAATAGGTGGCAACCATGAAGCGTAGTGAAAAAAATCCCTAACAATTCCCATTAAAGCCACAAATATGTGTATACGCGTCAAGGGTCGGCCATATCATTATGGTCATGAATACATATGTCGTACAAGCGCATTACTTCATAACACCAAACAACCTGTTGATACTCACATGCACACACTCACACACACACACTAGTTTAGTCTAGTCTGTTACATTCTAGCTTTTAACAAACACCTAGTGAAGCATAAAAAAGGAACTACTCCATCACTACTCCAACGTCTACCTCCCACTACTTTGCCCCTATCCTTGACGTTCCATCCTGCAGCTCATCCAAAAAGTATCTGCCGCTACTACGTCTATCATCAAAAACCTACATGTACACCTCAGTTTTTCTCTAGTCTCTTTACCACTATCGCTACTATGCTTCATGGTCATCATCGTATTCGTCATTAGAAGTCACCAAAGGTAATGGCCCAGTTAATAGCCAAAAGGCTCCGTCTTGAGCAATGCTATGAAGCAGAGGGGAATCATTCCATTGGGCTCTCCCATGTTGACCTAGAGTATCGCAACCAAAAACTGAAACTCCTGACCCAGAAACTTGGGATCACAATATTTTTCCCATTTATGTTCAAATTTCACAGGTGCATCATAATGCAAAATAGGGACAATGGGGTGGGTTAACATACCTATTTATCTGAAAACATTTCAATTACAAGAGTGAGCTTACGAGTATAGTAGTGAAGCATATAACTCACAGGCTTACTTGCAATTCATCATTCAATCAAATAGGACTCGACATTAAGATTAAGCAGGCAACCAACTCAAGACAACATCATACAACTCATGCAAATGACACCATTTTCATTTGAACACTTTGATGCACTTTCATTTCCACTATGTTATCACTTTTCTTCAAGAGGGACACAGGCCTCAATTCTAGATTTTACCCTAGCTCATCGTCCATGGGATACCGGCCATAGGAATCTTGAGGGACAAGGCCTCAATTCAATATGGGGGACACAGGCCTCGTTTTTTTACCCTACTCCAATACTCTATTCCAACGAGACATAGGCCATGGACTTTCTGATTTCCACTCAGGCTCTCATGGGGAATCGTCCAGATACAGACAGATATATAATCTATCATGTCGGGATGTTGGCTGATAATATTTCAATCCTTATTAGTTTCGATGCAATCTCACATTCACAGAGTCCACAAGCACGACGACCATCACAATGAACTCAACAACTTGATTTCACGTGCCTATATTCTTTAATGAATGAACTCGACATCGACGCCAAACCACACAGGACCTCAAGCTCATAATTATACTTCATTCTACCCAGTCAAACACACAAGAATGACCGTTAACATACCACACAACACCATGCACACCATGCATCACATGGCCGAGCACCAAGCACAAGAACGTGACCAAAATTGGAACCACACAAATTGCACACGTCCTAAGCCTCTCGAGTAAACACCACCACACTTCCGCATGCTAGAACAAACACAAATTCACATACATGAACAAATCACAAGACTTCACAAGTGCCTTAAACCATTTGGCCACACCCCACACATGCACTAGACCCTTCGACCGAACCGTCCTAGCTTGACAATAGCAAATCCCAACTCAATTCGATGCAATCGATACAATTTGCCACCACAAATAGTTTACACACACTATATAACCTAAATCTTAAACAATGGATCGTGCGTTTTACTTCATTATCTAGTTCATGCAAGACGAAATTCATTTCTAAATACCCACGAATCAAAATGTCACGTTGCTCTCAATTTAGCGATGAATTGGCCAGTAAACACAAGAGATATAGAGTTCACATGCCTTAGGAAACAAAGCAAAAATGGAGTCAATTCGCACACTAATGGAGCTCGAGTGCACCTTCTTCCTCTCAGTGTTATGCATGGTCGAGGATGAGAGAAAGCTTCGAGAGGATGGGGAGATGAGCTGGAGGTTTGGGGAAGGTGAGCTGAGGTGTCGTCGAGGGAGGAAAGGCCACCATTGTTGCTATCGGTGGTAGCTTGAACAAAGGATGGCGCGACATAGGGCGGAAGCTCTCGGGTGGAGCTCATGAGAGGGATAGGGGGAGTGTTGTGTGTAAGAAGGAGGGGGTGAGGGAGAGAATGAATAAGAAAGAGAGATAAGAGTATATAGTGGAGGGAAGCAATGGTGAGATTTGGCCATGGGGGTAAAAATGGAGCTTGAAAGTGGGGATTTAGGGGGTGCTTCGCTCTCAATTTTCTGAAACCAACTCTGAAGTCCGTACCTCAGTTTAAACATTCAATATTATAGCCATCTCAATTCAAAAGCCCAACGTTTCATTCAAGGTTTAAATGTCTCATTTATAATGCTAGGAATCCCTAAAGTCCTGGTCAACTTAGACTATTAGTTGTCAAAGGGTCCTTTTCATCATTAATTCTTATTTTCCACTTATCTTAATATGATTGGGCCACTTTATCCCCTATATGTCATCATATCTTAGGTTAGCTACTTATTGTTGTCCTATTGGTTCACATATATTTCTTCCAGAACATAGCTACTTATCATGGTCTAATTGATTCTCCTAATCCTCTTCTAGAACTTAGCACATGTTATGTTATTATTAGCTTGATTAAGTTACCTCATAATCATCTAATCTAATTAATCTTCCATAAGCTTCTAGAAATAAGAATTGATGGGTGATCATTTGTCGACGGTGGTGCGAAATATAGCGGAGGACAGAGTTGTCAGTGTCAATTGTGGTCAACGTCAATCGGTGGCACCACCTCTAGGCAATGACATGGCAGCCATGCACTACGCAAGTCGGTCGGTGCACCTCAGTCCAGCAGCATGCTGGCTAGGGGTGGGCCTACCGAGTCTATCTATGCCCCCGAACCACGTCGATCAACTCGTCGTCTTGTTCATTCTCTAATTTTCCATCATCAATGTTTTCTAATATTCAAGAAAAAGTCAATATAAGAAATATTACTTAATTAATCAAACCTCATCTTATCCTTTATAGTTTGAAAATGAAATCTATGCTTATCTCTAAGGTTTGAAAATGACATTTATACTTATCTCTAAGGTTTGAAAGTGGCATCCATGCTTATCTTCATCCAATTGATTTGCAATTGACTTATTTATCAATTCAAAAGATATTACTTTTTTTTTATTTTATCTAATATGAAAATTTTGGGTCGTCACAATTTTGTCATCATAAAAAAGGGAGCGATTATTGAGAAAAATCCATAATTGATTTTGAAGTTAACAAAACAATCTTATATTCTCTAATATTTAAGTTAATGCAATGAAATACTATTTTATGGATTATCCTAAAGTATATTCAACTTTTAAGGAATAGTTAAACTGGATCGAATCTGCTTTAAGGGGGCTTAGTGGTTGTTTTAAGAAGCTCAATTGTTATCGTGAAGTTCAAGCTCTGAGAGAGTATTTTGAGTGTAATGATCAGATCATTATGGGATATTCTTAAGATAATTTATTTGAGATATTATATTATTACAACGACTAGCAAATCAAGCTGGATTCATTCTTGAAGACCATCAATCATGAAGATCATTCGAGAGAGTGGATTAAGGAAGACAATGATGGCTTACCATATGAAGAACCCTATATTTGGAAACCCATATCACAATTTGAAAACCTATCTAATGGAATTCTTTCTTTGGCTAATTTTAACGGTTACGAAATCCTTTGTCTACAATCTCGTCTTAACTGGAAGTTTGGAGAATGATCCTCTATGGACCTGGTAATGGGTAGTTGAAGATGGATGAGTATAAAAGGAGACCTAAAAGCTGAAGAGTGAACAAGAGCCTAGAATCTTAAATTCCAAATACTGTAATATTTAGATGTTCATTTCCAAGTGTAAAAGTATCATACGGGAAGTCTATCAACTCAACAGTCATCACTATATTGTAACCGTTGAGCTACTCACTTGTAGAATCCAGCCGATTGGTTGTCAGCATGAAGAAGTGAATGTATGCTTGAACAAGTCCGAATTACTATGAACTCTCTGTGCAAAATTCTCTATCACTTAATCGCTCTATGTTTTATTTGTGATAGGTGAATTGTGCATAGTTAGATTCTAAGGTCATCTCAGAACACATGCTTGAATAGATCCTGAACTAAACTCTAAACTTATTTGTTTTAAATTCAGTGATATTTTCAAACAAGTTTTTATTATCATATATTCACCCACTTCTAGGTGACAAGGCTAGCTCCAACATATTATTTGTGCGTTTCAATAAAAAATCACATTCAATGAAGAGAGTTAAATGAATTACCTCTCATAGCATGCCTATGACAACTTGATTCATATATTCTTCAGTTCAAACCCTACAAATGTTGGATTTCTAGTTCAGACACATCACTAATCCCACGTTGAACAGTAGAAAGAATTTGCGAATGATCACTAATTCGATTGTGCTAGCACTCTTGGTAACACAATTCTTCGCACTCATAATATTTTATGGTCACCAAAAGAACAAAAGTGAGAGAGAACTTTTTATCTCACGTGCCCACAAAATGGTACACCCTTGGAGACTCTTTTCAACAACTCTTTTCTCACACTCCCTTTGCACACCCACCAAAAACACACTTACTCAGCAACCGTTGCTGATTGTGTACAACAAGGCAGGCGGTTAGTAGTAAGTTTTTTATTTTTTTTCCTGTGCGTGCAACTATGTAATACATAACATAAACATATTCAACACATGATAGTGCAACTACACATGTGAATTTTTTGAGCACATCAATATGTGTCCACTTTGGATGCACGCGTGCATCATATGCACATACGTCGATGACCAAAAAATAAGTATTAAATTAAATCCCATTTAATCTAATTTTAGTTCAACTTAGCTCGATAATTCATAATTGCAAACGTATTTGCAATATTGCCTTTCACGTTCAACATCATTTTAAATTGGTTATGGTGTGTGATATCTTTAGGTTTATCATTGAGCTTGTAGTAAGACGTGTACTAATACATTAGTACTCCTAAGAGAATTGATCGTCCCGATCAACCTCTAGGTCCT
Source organism: Psidium friedrichsthalianum (assembly GCA_019149425.1). Lineage (NCBI taxonomy): Eukaryota > Viridiplantae > Streptophyta > Magnoliopsida > Myrtales > Myrtaceae > Psidium > Psidium friedrichsthalianum. Next base: position 21,703 of record JAGVVM010005184.1, read on the forward strand.
ACAAGCCATGATTGTCATCGAGCAATATGTTATGGATACCCATACAGTATGAATATTTTAATAACATAATGAACATGTCAACTTAGGCTATAGTGTAATTCAATCCATTTGTCTTACTATGTCCTGATCGAACAAAGTTCATGGAATATTTATCAAGCCACCAATTCGATCATATACACAAATCTAATCGACATGTATTTATATGAGGCATGAACATTTCATTTTTGGTTACAACCCCAACCAAGGATTTCATGCCTTAGGTTTAAGGATTATTTATACAAGACCAGAGTATAAACAATTAGATATTGACCATGCTAAAAGTTTCCATGTTTGTAGTCATTCAATGCATATCACATTCAGTGAACTTGTTTGATACAAGCACTTCTGTTCTAACTCAGACATCACAACACCTAACGATTCATGACTCATCATTATCTTAAGTATCCAATACTTAATAGTGAAATTAAGAAGACATTGGTCTCAACATGATCATTAACATCTACTCAATGATTTATTGATCGAGAAAAATTTAAAGATTCAGTTTAACCTTGAACCTGTCACTTATATTCTTGACGTATCAAGAACATGCTTAATCACAACTATTCTTATAGAATCATTCATATATAATAAATAATTAGACAAACGATTGAACACATTTTTGCTATTAATTAAATAAGAAATTGAAAATCCCCAACATGTAAGTATTATATGATTGCTTTAGGGCACACATCTAATATGGGGTGCCCAAGCCCATGCCACCCATGCCCATGGATAGCCCCATGATGGTTGGGCTCACGCTGTCCTCCTCCTAAACCGTAGCAGCCGTGATATCCATCTCCCACATTCACTAACGGAATATATTCATATGGATTTTTTATTATTATTTTATCTCTTCTATGTTGCATTAACGTGACTAAAGCATGAAGTATAACACTAATGATGTCGTTTTAATCCAAATCCTAATTTTTAAATCAAAATTTTAATTATGTTAGATTAATAAATAAAGGCTCTATTAAATAAAACTCACAAAGAAAAGATAAAACCAGGCCCTCCCCCAAGGGCGCCGCCGTCCTACCATTGCGTGAAGGACCTGATAACCAATCGGCTGGATTCTACAAGTGAGTAGCTCAACGGTTACAATATAGTGATGACTGTTGAGTTGATAGACTTCCCGTATGATACTCTTACACTTGGAAATGAACATCTAAATATTACAGTATTTGGAATTTAAGATTCTAGGCTCTTGTTCACTCTTCAGCTTTTAGGTCTCCTTTTATACTCATCCATCTTCAACTACCCATTACCAGGTCCATAGAGGATCATTCTCCAAACTTCCAGTTAAGACGAGATTGTAGACAAAGGATTTCGTAACCGTTAAAATTAGCCAAAGAAAGAATTCATTAGATAGGTTTTCAAATTGTGATATGGGTTCCAAATATAGGGTTCTTCATATGGTAAGCCATCATTGTCTTCCTTAATCCACTCTCTCGAATGATCTTCATGATTGATGGTCTTCAAGAATGAATCCAGCTTGATTTGCTAGTCGTTGTAATAATATAATATCTCAAATAAATTATCTTAAGAATATCCCATAATGATCTGATCATTACACTCAAAATACTCTCTCAGAGCTTGAACTTCACGATAACAATTGAGCTTCTTAAAACAACCACTAAGCCCCTTAAAGCAGATTCGATCCAGTTTAACTATTCCTTAAAAGTTGAATATACTTTAGGATAATCCATAAAATAGTATTTCATTGCATTAACTTAAATATTAGAGAATATAAGATTGTTTTGTTAACTTCAAAATCAATTATGGATTTTTCTCAATAATCGCTCCCTTTTTTATGATGACAAAATTGTGACGACCCAAAATTTTCATATTAGATAAAATAAAAAAAAAAGTAATATCTTTTGAATTGATAAATAAGTCAATTGCAAATCAATTGGATGAAGATAAGCATGGATGCCACTTTCAAACCTTAGAGATAAGTATAAATGTCATTTTCAAACCTTAGAGATAAGCATAGATTTCATTTTCAAACTATAAAGGATAAGATGAGGTTTGATTAATTAAGTAATATTTCTTATATTGACTTTTTCTTGAATATTAGAAAACATTGATGATGGAAAATTAGAGAATGAACAAGACGACGAGTGATCGACGTGGTTCGGGGGCATAGATAGACTCGGTAGGCCCACCCCTAGCCAGCATGCTGCTGGACTGAGGTGCACCGACCGACTTGCGTAGTGCATGGCTGCCATGTCATTGCCTAGAGGTGGTGCCACCGATTGACGTTGACCACAATTGACACTGACAACTCTGTCCTCCGCTATATTTCGCACCACCGTCGACAAATGATCACCCATCAATTCTTATTTCTAGAAGCTTATGGAAGATTAATTAGATTAGATGATTATGAGGTAACTTAATCAAGCTAATAATAACATAACATGTGCTAAGTTCTAGAAGAGGATTAGGAGAATCAATTAGACCATGATAAGTAGCTATGTTCTGGAAGAAAATATATGTGAACCAATAGGACAACAATAAGTAGCTAACCTAAGATATGATGACATATAGGGGATAAAGTGGCCCAATCATATTAAGATAAGTGGAAAATAAGAATTAATGATGAAAAGGACCCTTTGACAACTAATAGTCTAAGTTGACCAGGACTTTAGGGATTCCTAGCATTATAAATGAGACATTTAAACCTTGAATGAAACGTTGGGCTTTTGAATTGAGATGGCTATAATATTGAATGTTTAAACTGAGGTACGGACTTCGGAGTTGGTTTCAGAAAATTGAGAGCGAAGCACCCCCTAAATCCCCACTTTCAAGCTCCATTTTTACCCCCATGGCCAAATCTCACCATTGCTTCCCTCCACTATATACTCTTATCTCTCTTTCTTATTCATTCTCTCCCTCACCCCCTCCTTCTTACACACAACACTCCCCCTATCCCTCTCATGAGCTCCACCCGAGAGCTTCCGCCCTATGTCGCGCCATCCTGTTCAAGCTACCACCGATAGCAACAATGGTGGCCTTTCCTCCCTCGACGACACCTCAGCTCACCTTCCCCAAACCTCCAGCTCATCTCCCCATCCTCTCGAAGCTTTCTCTCATCCTCGACCATGCATAACACTGAGAGGAAGAAGGTGCACTCGAGCTCCATTAGTGTGCGAATTGACTCCATTTTTGCTTTGTTTCCTAAGGCATGTGAACTCTATATCTCTTGTGTTTACTGGCCAATTCATCGCTAAATTGAGAGCAACGTGACATTTTGATTCGTGGGTATTTAGAAATGAATTTCGTCTTGCATGAACTAGATAATGAAGTAAAACGCACGATCCATTGTTTAAGATTTAGGTTATATAGTGTGTGTAAACTATTTGTGGTGGCAAATTGTATCGATTGCATCGAATTGAGTTGGGATTTGCTATTGTCAAGCTAGGACGGTTCGGTCGAAGGGTCTAGTGCATGTGTGGGGTGTGGCCAAATGGTTAAGGCACTTGTGAAGTCTTGTGATTTGTTCATGTATGTGAATTGTGTTTGTTCTAGCATGCGGAAGTGTGGTGGTGTTTACTCGAGAGGCTTAGGACGTGTGCAATTTGTGTGGTTCCAATTTTGGTCACGTTCTTGTGCTTGGTGCTCGGCCATGTGATGCATGGTGTGCATGGTGTTGTGTGGTATGTTAACGGTCATTCTTGTGTGTTTGACTGGGTAGAATGAAGTATAATTATGAGCTTGAGGTCCTGTGTGGTTTGGCGTCGATGTCGAGTTCATTCATTAAAGAATATAGGCACGTGAAATCAAGTTGTTGAGTTCATTGTGATGGTCGTCGTGCTTGTGGACTCTGTGAATGTGAGATTGCATCGAAACTAATAAGGATTGAAATATTATCAGCCAACATCCCGACATGATAGATTATATATCTGTCTGTATCTGGACGATTCCCCATGAGAGCCTGAGTGGAAATCAGAAAGTCCATGGCCTATGTCTCGTTGGAATAGAGTATTGGAGTAGGGTAAAAAAACGAGGCCTGTGTCCCCCATATTGAATTGAGGCCTTGTCCCTCAAGATTCCTATGGCCGGTATCCCATGGACGATGAGCTAGGGTAAAATCTAGAATTGAGGCCTGTGTCCCTCTTGAAGAAAAGTGATAACATAGTGGAAATGAAAGTGCATCAAAGTGTTCAAATGAAAATGGTGTCATTTGCATGAGTTGTATGATGTTGTCTTGAGTTGGTTGCCTGCTTAATCTTAATGTCGAGTCCTATTTGATTGAATGATGAATTGCAAGTAAGCCTGTGAGTTATATGCTTCACTACTATACTCGTAAGCTCACTCTTGTAATTGAAATGTTTTCAGATAAATAGGTATGTTAACCCACCCCATTGTCCCTATTTTGCATTATGATGCACCTGTGAAATTTGAACATAAATGGGAAAAATATTGTGATCCCAAGTTTCTGGGTCAGGAGTTTCAGTTTTTGGTTGCGATACTCTAGGTCAACATGGGAGAGCCCAATGGAATGATTCCCCTCTGCTTCATAGCATTGCTCAAGACGGAGCCTTTTGGCTATTAACTGGGCCATTACCTTTGGTGACTTCTAATGACGAATACGATGATGACCATGAAGCATAGTAGCGATAGTGGTAAAGAGACTAGAGAAAAACTGAGGTGTACATGTAGGTTTTTGATGATAGACGTAGTAGCGGCAGATACTTTTGGATGAGCTGCAGGATGGAACGTCAAGGATAGGGGCAAAGTAGTGGGAGGTAGACGTTGGAGTAGTGATGGAGTAGTTCCTTTTTTTATGCTTCACTAGGTGTTTGTTAAAAGCTAGAATGTAACAGACTAGACTAAACTAGTGTGTGTGTGTGAGTGTGTGCATGTGAGTATCAACAGGTTGTTTGGTGTTATGAAGTAATGCGCTTGTACGACATATGTATTCATGACCATAATGATATGGCCGACCCTTGACGCGTATACACATATTTGTGGCTTTAATGGGAATTGTTAGGGATTTTTTTCACTACGCTTCATGGTTGCCACCTATTAAATAAGTAATAATAGATTAAATCAAACCATGATTAGTTTAGAAGGGATGGCACTCTAGGACACTACAGATGGAGCTCAAACGGTCCCTCGCCCATCTTGCCCTTTAATCTAAATCCTGCATATTCTTATGATGAGAAAAGACAATAAATGGACATGTGTATGTGTGAGCAAACAAGAGAAAAGATCGCTCACTCATTGTCATCCAAGGAGCAACGATAGCTAGAGTTGGCAATTATGTGGAGATTATGTGCCATCGATGGAGTTCAAAGTTGGCCTTGTTACGAGAATGATTACATGTTGTAATTTTCTCATGCATGTGATAATGCAAAAGAGACATCGTTTAATCCCAACAATGTTGGGCTTATGAGAAATTATCCCCAATAATGACTATGAGATTATAAGAATGAACTGACGAGCTCATAGCCCTCATGAGCAAACAAGTTACATGATGGAATCATTGCCCATGCATGCTTGATTTGTGTGATACATGGCATTGGACATTTTTGGTTTGATAGGTTACTTACACCACTCCATTGAGTAATGGGCTAATATTCTTGTTTTAGGCCTAGTACTTTCATTTAGTGGGCTACTTGCTCATCCCTTTATTTTTCAGGAAACCGATATGGATCCACCGAATGGCCCGCTATTTGGTATGCTCGCACACACATGGAGATTTCCCAATAGGAGGTGGTAGATGTGGAGTCAGATGTGGTGTATGTCAGGGTCAAGACAATGGTGTGGATAGAAATCGATTTAGTGATGCGGCTTCTCCTTACTTTTGTCGCCTGGTTCCAGCAAGTGGATGGTATACTTTTTGGTCCTCTTTGTAACTTTGATGGGTGATGAGGTTTCCAGAGTGGTACGGCACTCTGGAAAGTAGTCTTAGTAGTCTAGTAGTAGTATGGGAAAGTAGTGTGGTAGTTGTCGAGCAAAACTTCCCAAAATTTGAGTGTACATACTAATCGGGAAGTTGTGATGCACCGTAAAGTGTATAAAAGGCCTATGTATGAAAATAAGCATGTTCATAAAAATCTTGGAAAATCACTTAGGCTAAGTTCTAAATAAAAATGCTTTGGTTAGAGTGACCACTTGAAAATAAAATAAAAAGAAATGTGGTCTTAGCTTAGCTTAGAATTCACCCAAAATGAATGAGGAATATGAATGCGGAGTAATGACTTTGAGGCTGCTTGAAAAGGATTAATGATGCACTTTGTGCCCAATGGTTGGATGGTTAGCCCCCTTGGACAAGAGAAAACATAGGATTTCTTGTAGCGCCGGTCGCAAAAAATCATGTTCCTTACTTAAGAATGATTAGTCTTTAGGACTCATTACAGTTTTAATAAAAAGCTTCTGAGGGCTCATGTCTTGAGGTTCAATAAGAATGACATGTATATTCCTTCCTGCCAATGTATTGGTCTTTTCTCTTTCGCAACACTCGTGAGTTGCGGGTTCCTTTCTATAGCACTTAGAATAATTCTCTTTTTCAATTCCTTGATTGTTTATTTACCGCATCGTTCTCAATACATTGTATGTTAATTATCTACCTAGATTAGGATAAGCTAGTTTAGAATAATACTTAAATGAAGATGACAAAAAACATGATATGATTAGTTAGAAATGGCACAAAAGCCTATTAAGGTCCATAAGGTAAAACAAAATGCGTAATCACTTTAAGAAACAAACCAATTGATGAGACACCGAAAGAGCGCTAATAGATATCAATGTATTCAAAGTCCCCGATCCAGAACTTTGATTGCATAGGGTCAAAATGCTTCTCTTGCATTTTGATTGGGTTTTCTAACCAATCACCAAAAAAAGGTAGTGGCAATTTTTAGAAACATGAATAGGTTGAAAAAAAGAGTTCAAAATGAAATATCTCAACCGTCGTCTAAAGGTATGGGCTTGGGACGGCCCTCCCTCTTGAAATGATGACTCTTTTGAATCGCTTTAGCAATTCAAAAGACATGCACATTTTGAGAGAATACCTTGTGAGATGAGCTTCCGTTCAGGAGGGACGCAACACTAATAATGTGTAATCATCTCACAAGAATGCTTAAGCTAGTGATGGTCAATATGATTAAGACCTCGCATCTAGGCCGGGATCTTTTTAGCCAGCCGTTTCAAGTGTAGGGAGTGTCAGGCGGCAATAAGGTATGTTCCTTCGACTTCCTTTGCTCAATTAAATAACATCAGTAATGCAAACAAAACAATACCACAGTTAGTGGTTAGAATATTGCGAGGACCTGAAGTTGCCGACTGCCAGAACAAAAAATAATTTGAACTTAGTTCCCACATGACTAATCAGAATATTACGAGGTTCCTAATTTCTGGTTTTCACCATGAGTACTTCCTCAAATTGAACCGTAAGGTCCCATTGGGTGTGCCAAAAAAGATGTTTAGCCAAAAATAGACCATGACGAAAAGATCTTTCATCAAAGGTTCTGATCTTCGGCTTTTAGAATGAATTGGGTTCTGTGGCAATTCGGATATGAAATAATGATAATGGCTATAATATAAACTGAACAAATGAAGTAAATAAAGAATGGTAAACATGAATAAAAGAACTAATAAAATAAATGGCAGGAAAAAATGACAAGTCTTAATGATTGCGGATGCTATACAAAGCTTTTTCTCCGATATTATAGCCACTTACAAAGAATAACCGTTGGTGGCCATTACTTTCTAGGATGTCAGTCTACCCCTAAATTCTTGGATGTTCTTCAACTACTGTTCGTCTTATCCACTTAGCATGGCCTTGACTTCGTTTCTCCTACTACATGATATCATGTGCTGACCATTCAATGTCATCGATATTTCGTACCCGCTCATCGCAAGAACCTACTCTTTAGGCGCGGATGTGCTCTAAGCACAATGAGCTTCCAAATCAACAACATTGTCACAGCTTAAGTAATTTAAGTGTCAACCAAAACCTATCTCAAAATGCATCTTTCAAGATTTGTTATTCGATTGTGGATGGATTAATTGCCGGCACATAGTGAAAACGACTCCCAATTTTGATGACGTTGGTTGCAATGAAAGGATATAAAGATGGTCTTATATAAGTTCATAACGAGTAAAGCTCTAATCTAATCATGCCACTTTTGGCACGATTTTTTTCTGCGGTCTATCTGAAGCTCCATATATTACAACATGAGACTGCCACCATTCCAAAAGTGAATCTCCATACGCTGGACACAATAGTGAATCTTGTTGGAAGTTGTCGTAAAGCAAAAAAAAGTGTATTTTCCTTCCCACAAAGAAAAGATGGGAAAGTACAACACATTTATTAGTTAAAGGCTATCATAGTCTTTCAAATGGAGAAATAGGTAGATGGACTACACCCCACTATACTCGCGTGCGAGCACGTGATTATTAGTACATTTAGCACTTACATGTTTGCGCGGTCAGGGATAATTAGGAGCATGCACTTATTTTATTAATTTTAATTAATTAAATTATGTCCAATAATTGCAACTTTTCAGACATGACAGTTCGAACATGAAGAGTTGTGTCCAATTAATGGTTTTTGGACATGAAGAGTTGTGTCCGAATTAACTATTTTGGGCATGAAGAGTTGTGCCCAAATACATTTTTTAAGACATGGAAAGTGTGTTTTGTTCAGAATAGCATTGAAAAGTTGTATTCTTTTCGCTATATATATCGAGCGATTCTATTCAATTATAGTTACTTCAACTTTCAGATTTTTTTAAAGAGATGCACAAGATTCTGTCACTAACTTCCCTTTGAGAGTTCTTGGAGAAGTATTAGAATTGCCATAGAATATTACTTGGTTGAGACTATGTGAAGGATGTTTGCTAGTAACCATTAGTAATTTTGTGAGGACAAACAATTCCCTAAAAAAAATGTTATATTCCTTAGATTCTAATTTCATTTGATCCCCATTCACACACCCAAATTTTCCCCAACAAATCCACAACATTTATCTGTTCACATTGGGGATGAAAGGATCCTTAGTTTTTGATCTGTAACTTTTAGAGGGTGGCAATAAGAACCAGTTGAATCGGGAATCGGACGGTTTCAAGAGGGCGATTTGTTTCTCGATTCATAAAATTGAAACTGGGACAGACGGTCCAGTTCCCAATTTCAAGGTGGGAACTACTCGATCGACTAACAATGAGGCATATATTTTGAGTAATGTATTTTATTTTAAGACAAGAAAGAGGGCACTGTAAAGGAGGTCTTCACATGTCCACAGTAGGGGTAAGCAAATCTGAACAAGACGGCTAGCCAAGTTGGTCGGATCCTTGAGGGGGGTGGTCCGACCCCCGATTCCATAGTGGATGGGACCGGATTGGATCGCTGAGAATACACACACACAAAATTAGAAAAAAAATTAGAAATTTCTAAAGAATTAGTTAACCTAATTTCCTCATCTTCTGTTGGACACTCACTCCTCTTCTGCTCGCTTGACGCCCTCCTATTGTGTATTAATAGCTCCTAATTCTGATTTGTTTAATAGCAATCTCAATTTATGTTTTATCTTGACTATATTATGCAAACCCGTTATATTTATTTGCACTTGGTCAATGAAGTACAAGTGTAATTATCCCATTTTGAGGTTGATTCTTTTCTAACTCAAGGAGGAATGATGCACATGATCATAATTGTATTTTAGTTGTCTTAAGTGTTTTTCTTCCTAATTTAATATTTTCTATATTTCAGGATTATAAGTACTCATGTGATAACTATACGATGATCACGTGTGTGTTTTATTAAGTTGATGGTTAACATTGAAAATTATTAGTTTAGATCCAAAGATTAGATTTCCATAAGCACATGATATTAGCGGTTCCACTAGGACCAGACCAAGATTGAATCGGATTGCTGGTCCTGGTCCAATCCTTGGTCTCGAAAAATTTGGATCGGAACTATCGGTTCGGTCTCAAGTTTCACATCTGACCAAACGGGCCTGGATCATGCACACCCCTAGTCTATAGGTGAGAGAAGAAAGGCAAAAAGAACTAAAGTAAAGAAAAGGACAAAAGTACCATATCTTTTAAGCAACCACAGGAGGACAAGCTCGCAATCTAGTGAGAACGAGCTCGCCCCAAGCCGACTTGGCTCGTTAGAATTTGGCGGAGGCCGAGCCTTGTCGACCTTAACTGAGCTTGTCTTGACCTATGGTTGGTCATTGGCCACAACCAAGAAGGAAAAAGGAAGACGATAAAAAAAGAAGAAAATAATAAAATTTTGAAATTAAAAAATTGAAAGGTGAAATTTCTAAAAGTGTTTACACCTCTTTAAATTTAGTAATTCACTTTCCTAATTTATGCATGAATAACCCATGAGCCAAAAAGTATTTTCGTTTTGACTAGTCATTTTCAGTGAAAGTTTGGATAACTAATTCCTAAAAAACATTTCTCTCAAATAATGCATCATTTATGTTTAATAATTTTTGTGGGCGATAAATTTATTTTATTCATTTATTATTATAAATAATAAAAGCTATTATTTTTATGATTTTTTTAAAATTATTTACTTTTTTACGGAATAAATGCATTCTTAAATTATAGTTTCTATTTATAACGTTGTCTAAAAAAAAAATCGTGGCTCACAGGATATACATTATGTCCTCATCTAACGTGCACCCCAAGAGGACACGTAGAGCCGCAAGTCAGAACGTGTCGACATCTTCATCCCCATCTCCGGTCCCATATCCCAATGCAGAGAGACGGCGACCTCCACTGATGCATTCACGCCTGAAACTGCTCCCCAAGGCAATTGACAAGTTTCCACACCGTTCACACGGGTTGATTCGCTTCAATACTTAAGAGCCAAGCCAAGAAATATTGACGGCGCAGACGCGTTGAAAA
>JAGVVM010005185.1:0-38834 GCA_019149425.1 Psidium friedrichsthalianum
CCTTTCTTCGCTTGAATCCTTGAGGAATCTGGTCGAGAAAACAAACAGCGTGAAGGTGGGGGAAAGGTACGGAAAAAGCTGGTCAGCCACGAAGAGGTTCAAGCTTCGACAAAAGTTACTTTGCAAGACCCCTGAGCGCCACGGCATCTGTGTCGAAGGAGGCATACATGGCGCGATACACATATGAGACGTTGTAGTCCACGCTGCCATTGATCAGGCGAAGAAATTAGCGAGAATTCGAACTAGCATTGCAGAGAAATGAAACGAATCACACACATCGATATCCAATAGAGAGAACTTACAAAATAACCGAATATTGAGAAGTACATTCAAATGAAATGGACCCGCTAAAGACAAGAACCACATTGAAACCAACCCAGCAGCATTCAAAGGAACATGTAGCCCAACGAACTTAAACACTTACTTGATTTGCAAGTTAACTGCTAGCGAGAGATGTGGAGAAGTGGGTACGAGATCGGCTCTTTCTTGAGCTCTTCAAAGGGCTCGAACACCACGCCACTGAATTGCCGATTGCTTGCTCCTTTCGATGCAGAGACCGCCAGAAAACTGCTCATCCCTCCATGGCGAGAAGCGAAATGTTGAGGGTACCGTCGAACAGGTGAGAACGGTGAGGAAACAGGGGACGGAGGGGAAACAGAGTGTGGTTGTCCCCGTTCAAGAGTGACAAAACCTGAGAAGCCTTGAGCGACATCGGATCAAGAACGAAAGCAGACGAAGATTGTATCGAAAGAAAACGATTGAAATGGATGAGAGAGAGACGGTGAATTTGGGGACCCAGAACTATCCCATGGCCGCCTTTCTTGTCTTGTATTCGTTTACACTTAACAGAAGTGGGCGGCTCATGATGTGATGATACACTCGTCTTAGCTCCACTGGACTTTCTTGCTTAAATTTACATTTACGCTCACTTCCCTCTAGATTTTCTTGTCTTTCCTTTTCTTTTCTTTTTTTTGCCGCGTTCCTGAGTAACTCCCTGCAAAGATTCTTCACACAACTGTCCCGCAACGTTATCTTTTCCTCCAGCTTTTTACTACAGAATGAATGTGCTTGATTTTTGAATTATGTTCAGAGTATCATACCAGTTGAGCCCCGTGGTTCAGAATGTTGATTACTCTCAGCCATTGAGATTCCACTAGCTGTTGCCTTCACTACGTGGACTCTTATCAGGAAAGAAAGCATTGAACCTCAACTTACAAGCCAGCCGGTGTCTGGTTACATACAAGAAAAGATTCATAGGAACCATAAAGAGTTAATGTACATTAGCTTAACATGAATGAACTAGAGCAGCTCATTAAGATTGGTTCTTTTCTTAAGGGCATCGGTGACCCTAACAGAGAAGACCGGCCAACACACTTGTTTGCCCGGTAACGCAGTGTTAGCTGGACTTCTGGGCAGAATTTTCGGAATAGGCGGCGGCATGTTTATAGCCCACTCCTCCTGCAAGTGGGAGTTGCACCTGAGGTAACTTCTTGGCCACGTATCATTTAGGACTCTACTTGATCGCCACACAAGCTGGGAGAGATCATTAGGTAAAGTTACTGTAATGATTAGCATCATAGACAAAGCGACCGGTGAGGTCCGTGTCCTATGTCATGGTACCACGATGATGATCATACCGTTTCTGAATGGCCAAGCCTGCTAGGCCGAGCTTAGTTCAGATCCTGTCAGCCATAACCAGCAGTTCGTCTTGTAAGTTACAGCCGCGACTTGCTCATTCATGGTTTTCTTCTCGTCCTCAACGTCGGCGCTCTCGTATCTCCTCCTGGGGATGGAGCCCACAGAGATCACCCTGATATTTTCCTTTATCTGCTTCATCACGTCACTCCTGGGAATAATCGGTGTTCAGATCACTCATCATGTTCTCCGTGTGCATCGTGATGGCTTCGAGTACGGTTCCCATCACTGGGTTCGGAGCCGTTGAGATCTGGAAAGACTGGATTTCAGGCAAGTATATGGGTTAAACCTCCTTGTTGACACCACCATTTTTGCACATCGAACTTAGCTACACACAGCACTGGAAAAGTTCGAAAGGGCTCGTTTGTCTTCAACTCATATGGGACAACGAGAGTTAGGCATACTCTCGGCGAAGAGGCCAACATACTTCACCTGTCTCACTACTGGAGATTGGCTCAACTGGCTAGTTCTACGATGTGGTCTATTTCCTGATGTAATCATAGGAGCGAAAGGGAGGCACATGAGGGAGAGTTGAATTTCTATACAGTACGCAGTTGAAAGATCATACATTGTGAAGATTGATGCATCCTATTCTCCAGAAAGTATCAGTATATATGCAGCATTACCATTCAAGTGGCCAAATCATCCACGGAATTAGTATACTTCAAATTTCTGGAATGGACGAAACATCAATGGAATATGTATATAATGCCCTGTTCTGTAATATTCACGTGAATTAACAATGGATGAAACCTTATATCGAGAATTTATCCGGAGATGAAAGTTCTAAAAACTCGCACAGCAAACGGTAGAGACCGCACAAGATGAATGCTGTCGATGAAACTCCAAAGATAAAGGTAAAAGATCGCTGTACTCGCGGCAACCCACCATAGGAACGATCGACACTTTCCAGATTGATATACCACAAATCGAATACACAAACAACACGCTTGCAAATACCAACACCATGGCAACTCAGATCACAAATCTTGCAAGGACCGAAATGTACAGTGCCAGCCCGGCCAGGGCAAGAACCTGTCGCTAGGCAACACTCGCGCGGAAGGACTGTACAAAACCGTCTATCCTTTTTTTTATCTCTTCAGGATTCGCACCCACCAGCTTGTCGACCGGAGTTTTGTCCTTAATCAGTAGAAACGTCGGCATGGCTTTAACCTCCATTCTAGTCGCTACCTCCTACGAAAAGCAAACCTCAAGAATGATGTTTCCTCACAGGCAAGGCTTGGCATAACATATTCGTTAGCCAGAGGAATAAGTGACAATATCTTTCGAAAGAGTATTAAGATGACAAATTTGCAAAGCAAAAAAACTTTCTCCCCCCAAAAGACATATCAAAGAGACGCGTCAATTTTGGAATGTGAACTAATAAAGCTTAGGGTGCTAGTATCAAAAGCCTAAGTTACTTTCAGAACCACAAAATCGTCCCACAAAACAGACATTCTAAACCATAAATGGGAAAAGATAATCACGCCTGCGAGAAATTTCAGCAACTATCCATCCTGCTTTGGATGTTTTACTTACTTTCCAAAGAATTTGAAACAGTTCCACCACACATCAAGAATGAACTGCCTTAGTTTTTCACTATTTAGTTGTTTTAATACTAAAGCAAACATCCAGGACTAGAAGACAAACACCAAAACAGATTTAAGTTGTAGTAGAAAGCACGTAAGTAACAACCGGTATCAAACCATCAAAGACATCGGAGAAACTTCGTGTTGCTGCGATAATTATCATATCCTTAATGCTTGCGAGAACAAACATTTTCTAATCTTGCTCAACATGAAAAAAATCTCATATACTTATGTACAAGAAGAAAAGAGTATAAACACCTAATGATCTCAATTATATACCAAGTCTACACCGTGGATATGGCACGACTAAACAGTACGTTTCCAACTGCCAATCAAGGATTCCATTCAAATGTAACGGGCTACAACTCAAATTCTACTGCACAATTACTCTTGAGGAAAAAAAAGAATAAGTTGGATCTTACCTTAACATCGTCGACATCAACAGTGAGGAACATAACATCTGGGAACGTCGAGGCCAGCTCTTCAAAGAACGGGTTCATGACCACCGAAGGCATACACCAAGCAGCAGTGAAGTGCACCACCACCTGTTATCAACACTCATCACACACCCAAAGATCAACGCACCGACCAACCGCACAACTTCTTCGAAACTCATCGCCCCAGAAAAAAAAAGTTCCCAATGTAGAATCGATTCAATTAAACTCAACAGGCGAGTCATAGAAAGAAGCAGGGATTGGAGCAAGTGGAAGTCATCAGGAGGCAAAAGCTCGGACTTTGACCACACCCAAGTCGAAATGTTTTCTGAATTACGACAGAGACGGCACAACAGTACGAGAAGATGCAGAAAAAAAAGGAAAAGAAGAAACTATTACAGGCAGACTTGAGTGGTGGCCTGAGTCAAGTAGGAATCCCACGACTCGGGCGAGTCGACTTTCACGACTCGTGGACTTGTTCTGCTGCTCTTGCCCTTCCATTCTTGCTGTTCTCTGATTCTTCTCCTGCCTCCTGCGCCTGAAGCTTCAAGAGATCGCATCTCCTTTGAGATTTCATTCTGCTTTAAAGCAAAAAGTTCATGTCTTTCTAGTTTAATCTGAGAAGAACAGAGGCGGGACCCACTTTTGGATATGCATTCGAAACTGGGAAGAATTTTGCGTCCCCATCAGTATCACCCTGTCCTGGGGGCGCCCACCTTTATTGTCCTCTTCAGGCCATGGCCCACTTCATCTTCTTTGGTGGGCCCCATGGCCCACTTGCATGTGTCAATCCTTTAATCTGTCTTTGGATAATATGATGGCCAATCAAACTATTACTCAGATCAGGCAACTGATTTGTCATGTAATAAGTGGATTATCCAAAAAATTAGCAAATCACATTCAAAGCGTTCAGCGGAAGCCCATCACATCACCTTGCAAAATTGATTTTGATAAACCAATCGTCTAGCTTTTGGAATTATTGATTTTTGGCACTTATATGTTTGCTTTTTCTTTTGTGAAATGTAAAGGCCTAGTTTCGATTCTTCGTAAATTTCATTAGCGCGTATCTTAGATGCGTGTTAGCTCTTCCAAGGAGATGACATGATTCGATGAGCGCGTGCTTCGAGCCTTGCTTTTGAGATTCGAGATTCATGTTGAGTTCGGTGAAAAAAACCAATGATAAGACTTTATTATCTCGACATATTACGAATCTATGTCGATGATTTAAGCAGTATTGCCCCTGCTGTTCGCAAGCAAGAGTGTTAAAAGTATTTCGCATCGTTTATGTTGTTTTTTGTGGATAGGTACCATCAGCCATTTGAATACAATTTTGTTCATCAAATGAAGCTTCAGCTGTTCTCCTGGGCCATCTTTTTGCAGCTGTTATTGTCCTGGCATTAGTCCATCTCCAATTTCCTAGTTGAGAAAGTGTATGGATATATCTTTAAAGGAGAAACATTGGACAGTGCCACAATAATTGGGAAAGAGTTCCCCATTCTTTCAAAGGCAATTTTCTTATTAGAATTCCACGTGGATCACACATGTAAGGTTTACATAATCAACGGTTGTAATTGATCCGCTCCTGTATACTCGGGTCTAGAGAAGAAGCTTCCCCCGTTAAGAGAGGCAAACCAAACATAAAAGCCAAATTGTGTATAAAACGATATAAGCTATAATAAGAATAGGTTTATAGAATATCTACACTATTAGGCCTTGAATATCTTATAAATTTTTTAGGCCCACTAATAATTGTGTCTCAAGTTTGTAGACAAACCGGTCTTAATATGGATGTCATTACAAACTATTTCAATTTGGGTGAGCATGGTCTAATTTAGATAGATTCCAGACTAGATTGTAATCGGTTTCTAATTTTGGACTCGAATTTATTTTGGAATCTACCTTGTTTTTTTTAGATCCAGTCCTAAGATATATTTGAGAATCTGTTTTTTCTATCTATTTCTTCTTTTGAATTCATTTTTTCTTTAGCAAAAGTATATGAATAGCAATAAAATGATTCAAAGTAAAAGATGAATAATAAGATCAGCTATCCGTCAAAAGCAACAATCTCTAATACAAGTGATAAAATTTCAATTCACCAAAAAAATATAGAAAATGAAGTGAGCGAAATTAGTTTTTATTTTTTTTAACAATAGCTAAAAATCGATTTCAAATCAGTACAATTCTAGGATAGGTCTTTACTTGGAATCGGAACTGAACCGGTTTCAGCCCGAATCCCAAAATATCGAAGCTTTTCCCAAACCGCTTTCAACGTTTCTTGCTGGTTGGATGTCCTGAACCAAATCATTCCCGGTCCACGTGTCGAAATGCAAGCACCCCATTGTCCAACCCAATCCTACCTGTCAATTAAAATGCGCTCGCAGTCGCACGTGGCAGTGGGGAGTGGCCAGGACCATATCCAAGTTATCCAAGCAGGAAAAATGGCAGATAAGGTGGTTGGCCCGGTCACTTCAGACCACATAAAACTGACGGCCGATTCAAGCAACTTCATCCAATTCCCAGAAATATATTTCCTCATTTGACCCTCTTGAATCAAACTCACCCAGAAACACCACTTGAGAATCGATATCGAAGGCGAAAATGGCCCAAGCTATGGCATCGATGGCTGGCTTAGGTGGGCTCTCTCAGGCGGTGCTGGAAGGCAGCCTCCAGCTTAGCGGCTCGACCCGCCTGAGCGTCGGCGGCGGAAACCGGGTTGGCTTGGCCAGGCCTGGCTTCAGCATTAGAGCTCAACAGGGCTCGGCCGAGGCCGAGACCAGTAGCCGGAGGGCAGTCCTCGGTCTGGTCGCCACCGCTTTGGCTTCGGGTTCTTTTGTCCAAGCAGTGTTGGCCGAAGCCAGGACAATCAAGGTGGGCGGGCCTCCCCCACCGTCTGGCGGACTGCGTAAGTCTCCTGCCTTTTGCTGGAATAGTGACTGATTTGTTCAGAGAGATTTTGTTCTCTCTTTAACCTTGAGGACCATAGAATGCAAGTATAAGGAAGAACTGTAGAATTCAAAGTTGTGGCTTAAACGAATAAATAATAATGCAGTGAAATCCCCTTCTCTTTATGTAGCTGGAACCCTGAACTCTGATGAGCCAAGAGACCTCGACCTTCCATTGAAGGACAGATTCTTCCTTCAACCCCTGACCCCGGCACAGGCCGCGGCCAGGGCAAAGGAGTCCGCCAAGGACATTGTCAACGTGAAGTCGTTCATAGACAAGAAGGCGTGCCGTACGTCCAGAACGATCTCCGCCTCAGGGCCGAGTACCTTCGCTACGACCTCAACACTGTCATTGCCGCGAAGCCCAAGGAGGAGAAGAAGTCGCTCAAGGAACTCACCGGCAAGCTCTTCCAGACCATCTCCAATGTGAGTCGACAGAAAACATCTCGAAACATGTCTTGCTCATTCGGTTAGCCTATGATTTACCTGACTGATGTGATTTTCAATTTCGTGTGCTTCTCTGAGCAGTTGGACCATGCGGCGAAGATCAAGAGCACCCCGGAAGCGGAGAAATACTATGCTGAGACTGTATCTAACCTTAATGATGTTCTTGCCAAGCTTGGCTAAAGCAAGTTTGTGTATTTGTCACACTTTATCGGACACTTTGTTAGGTTATTTGAGGGATTTCTTTTTCCTAATTGGCGAATACTCTGTTTTTCTTCTCCTTCACTGTTGCTACAATCTCGTTTTCTCGAGATGAATTTGAGAATTTCAGTGCTTCATTCTGAGAGAGAGAGAGAGAGAGAGAAAGAGAGCTGTACTAGAGAGACCAGCTTTTGCCTGTGAAACATTTCATATAAACATGGAGAACAGCCGGTTCATTCAAATTAAAGCAAGATTGGTATTATGCTGAAACTGAAGATCGGTATTATGCAGAAACTTACATCCTATCCACTCTTTTCGTGCGACAAATTGATAAACAATCGAAAGGGCACACAATTAGAAAGCATACCCAATTGCCGCATCAACATAGCTGCCATGGTTTGAACGTGAAGCAGCAGAAACTCGCAGTCTCATGAGCCAATTTCTTACCAGTTGCATCATCTCGGGCCTTTACTGTGTTGACTTAGGCGTCTCATCGCTATATTCGATGTGAATTTCACATTCTCAGCCTGAAGGTGTCTCGCCGCATTCGGGTCTAATAGATTCACCTATCAACTGCAGTCTTGTCATTTGCCTGGAGTTGCTTCTGCAAGGCCCAAGTCAGACACCAAGAGCCACCTGAAGTTACAAACACCTCCTTTACTGAGTGCCCGGGAACGTGCATCTGCTCGGCAATGTCTTGCTGCTGCATATGAGAGCATTTCCACTCCACCTGGAGGGCTTTTTTACGAAAATGGGTTAAAAAATTTATCTTTTTACGGATTTTGGGTTTCGCGGCTAAAAAATTACGAGAAAGGGGCTTGTTCGGCAGTTCAACTGCCGAACAAGCCCCGTTCGGCGCTTCAAGCGCCGAACAACAAAAAAAAAAAAAAAAAAAACAAAAAACCTTGTTCGGCAGTTCAATTGCCGAACAAGAAAAAAAAATAAAAAATAAACAAAAAACCCTTGTTCGGCAGTTAAACTGCCGAACAAGCAAAAGTGGTGTGGGGGGGGGGGGGGGTGGGGGGCTTTGGGGGTTAAAAAAAATTAAAAAATTCGTAAAAATTATAAAAAAGAAAAAATACCAAAAAAATTCTAAAAAATTTCCATAAATTCCAAAAATTAGGAAATTGACCATTTTAACGAGTCGGTTCTATTTTTGATGGTTTTCCCTTTTAGACATTTCGAAATGACGATTTTGCCCCTTACGGGCAAATTGTCTCGAAAAATTTCAAAAGTTTTCCAAAAAAATTCCAAAAATTAGTAAATGGGCCACTTTAATTGGCCAATCCTACTTTTAAGGATTTTTCTCATCTATCTTTTCAAATGATGATTTTTCCCCTTATGGAAAAAAAAGTATTCACAAAAAAATATTCCATCATAAATATTTTTCTCATCAATCGTTACCTGTTCATTTTCTTGGCAGAAGATCTGAGTCAGACACATAATTCGAATGTGACGCTGACTCATTATGAGCAAAACCCATATAAACCAAAATTATGTATTATTATAAATTTGATGTACTAGAACTTTTTACATCATAAATATGATATTGCTATGTGTTGACATCGTTGAATCTATAGGCATTGAAAAATCATATTTAGAAGCTTTAACGAAGCCTGAGGATCCAATTTGGAAGAAAAGTAATTTTTGAAATTTTGTCATAAATTTTAATATTATTTTTCATATTAAGAAAATATCCGAAAATAAGAAAATAGATTCCGTAGACTACAAATATGAAGATTGCCAAAATTTTATTTTAAAAACCTTTCCATGTTGGACCATTTAAAATATGACTATTTTTTTCGTGACATTTTTTTTTTCATAAGGGGAAAAATCATCATTTTGAAAAGATAGATGAGAAAAATCCTTAAAAGTAGGATTGGCCAATTAAAGTGGTCCATTTACTAATTTTTGGAATTTTTTTTTTGGAAACTTTTGAAAATTTTCGAGACAATTTGCCCGTAAGGGGCAAATCGTCATTTCGAAATGTCTAAAAGGGAAACCATCAAAATAGAACCGACTCGTTAAATGGTCAATTTCCTAATTTTTGAAATTTATGGAAATTTTTTAGAAATTTTTTGGTATTTTTTCTTTTTTATAATTTTTTACGAATTTTTTAATTTTTTTTAACCCCCCAAACCCACCCACCCCCCCCCTTTTCCTTGTTCGGCAGTTTAACTGCCGAACAAGGGTTTTTTGTTTTTTTTTTTTTTTTTTTTTCCTTGTTCGGCATTGAACTGCCGAACAAGGTTTTTGGTTGGTTTTTTTATTTTTTATTTTTTTTGTTGTTCGGGCGCTTGAAGCACCGAACGGGGCTTTTTCGGCAGTTGAACTGCCGAACAGCCCCTTTCTCGTAATTTTTTAGCCGCGAAACCCAATTCGTAAAAATAGAAATTTTTTAACCGCATTTTCGTAAAAAGCCCCCACCTGGACCCTGCTCGCCACTGTCCTCTCCTCCGATCTTCATTCAGGATTGTTATCATCCTTTGGCCAACAAGCACACATCGTACAACACCGATTTGCTCGTGTCTCCCATCAATCGTCGGGGTGGTACCTCTATATCCTCGCCATCAGATTTTGAGGCAGGGTTTCAGCCAGGTTGGCTTGCAGTCCTGCGCCACCTCGGGCTTTTTTAAACGAAATGGGTAAAAATTTATCTTTTTAAACGGATTTGGGTTTCGCGGCTAAAAAATTACGAGAAAGGGCTTGTTCGGCAGTTCAATTGCCGAACAAGCCCCGTTCGGCGCTTCAAGCGCCGAACAACAAAAAAATAAAAAATAAAAACAACCAAAAACCTTGTTCGGCAGTTCAATTGCCGACAAGGAAAAAAAAAAAAAAAAAAACCCTTGTTCCGGCAGTTTAAACTGCCGAACAAGGGTTTTTTTTTTTTTTTTTTTTTCCTTGTTCGCAATTGAACTGCCGAACAAGGTTTTTGGTTGTTTTTTATTTTTATTTTTTTTTGTTGTTTTCGGCGCTTGAAGCGCCGAACGGGGCTTGTTCGGCAATTGAACTGCCGAACAAGCCCTTTTCTCGTAATTTTTTAGCCGCGAAACCCAAATCCGTAAAAAGATAAATTTTTAACCACCATTTTCGTAAAAAGCCCGAGGTGGCGCAGGACTGCAAAGCCACCTGGCTGAACCCTGCCTCAAAATCTTGATGGCGAGGATATAGAGGTACACCCCCCGACGATTTGATGGGAGACACGAGCAAATCGGTGTTGTACGATGTGTGCTTGTTGGCCAAAGGATTGATAACAATCCTGAATGAAGATCGTAAGGAGGACAGTGGCGAGCAGGGTCCAGGTGGGGGCTTTTTACGAAAATGGGTTAAAAAATTTATCTTTTTACGAATTTTGGGTTTTCGCGGCTAAAAAATTACGAGAAAGGGGCTTGTTCGGCAGTTCAACTGCCGAACAAGCCCCGTTCGGTGCTTCAAGCGCCGAACAACAAAAAAAATAAAATAAAAAACAACCAAAAACCTTGTTCGGCAGTTCAATTGCCGAACAGGAAAAAAAATAAAAAAAAAACAAAAAACCCTTGTTCGGCAGTTAAACTGCCGAACAGGAAAGGGGGGGGGTGGGTGGGTTTTGGGGGGTTAAAAAAATTAAAAAATTCGTAAAAATTATAAAAAAGAAAAAATACCAAAAATTTCTAAAAAATTTCCATAAATTTCAAAAATTAGGAAATTGACCATTTTAACGAGTCGGTTCTATTTTTGATGGTTTTCCCTTTTAGACATTTCGAAATGACGATTTTGCCCTTACGGGCAAATTGTCTCGAAAATTTTCAAAAGTTTCCAAAAAAAAATTCCAAAAATTAGTAAATGGACCACTTTAATTGGCCAATCCTACTTTTAAGGATTTTTTCTCATCTATCTTTTCAAAATGATGATTTTTCCCCTTATGGAAAAAAAAAATGTTCACGAAAAAAATAGTCAATATTTTAAATGGTCCAACATGGAAAGGTTTTTAAAATAAAATTTTGGCAATTTCTTCATATTTGTAGTCTACGGAATCTATTTTCTTATTTTCGGATATTTTCTTAATATGAAAAATAATATTAAAATTTATGACAAATTTCAAAAATTACTTTTCTTCCAAATTGGATCCTCAGGCTTCGTTAAAGCTTCTAAATATGATTTTTCAATGCCTATAGATTCAACGATGTCAACACATAGCAATATCATATTTATGATGTAAAAAGTTCTAGTACATCAAATTTATAATATACATAATTTTGGTTTATATGGGTTTTGCTCATAATGAGTCAGCGTCACATTCGAATTATGTGTCTGACTCAGATCTTCTGCAAGAAAATGAACAGGTAACGATTGATGAGAAAAATATTTATGATGGAATATTTTTTTTGTGAATACTTTTTTTTCCATAAGGGGAAAAATCATCATTTTGAAAAGATAGATGAGAAAAATCCTTAAAAGTAGGATTGGCCAATTAAAGTGGCCCATTTACTAATTTTTGGAATTTTTTTGGAAACTTTTGAAATTTTTCGAGACAATTTGCCCGTAAGGGGCAAAATCGTCATTTCGAAATGTCTAAAAGGGAAAACCATCAAAAATAGAACCGACTCGTTAAAATGGTCAATTTCCTAATTTTTGGAATTTATGGAAATTTTTTTAGAATTTTTTTGGTATTTTTTCTTTTTTATAATTTTTTACGAATTTTTTAATTTTTTTTAACCCCCAAATCCCCCCACCCCCCCCCCCCCCCACACCACTTTTGCTTGTTCGGCAGTTTAACTGCCGAACAAGGGTTTTTTGTTTATTTTTTATTTTTTTTTTTTTCTTTTCGGCAATTGAACTGCCGAACAAGGTTTTTGGTTGTTTTTTTTTTTTTTTTTTTTTTTTTGTTGTTCGGCGCTTGAAGCGCCGAACGGGGCTTGTTCGGAGTTGAACTGCCGAACAAGCCCCTTTCTCGTAATTTTTTAGCCGCGAAACCCAATCCGTAAAAAGATAAATTTTTTAACCCATTTTCGTAAAAAAGCCCTCCAGGTGGAGTGGAAATGCTCTCATATGCAGCAGCAAGACATTGCCGAGCAGATGCACGTTCCGGGCACTCAGTAAAGGAGGTGTTTGTAACTTCAGGTGGCTCTTGGTGTCTGACTTGGGCCTTGCAGAGCAACTCCAGGCAAATGACAGACTTGCAGTTGATAGTGAATCTTATTAGACCCGAATGCGGCGAGACACCTTCAGGCTGAGAATGTGAAATTCACATCGAATATAGCGATGAGACGCCTAAGTCAACACAGTAAAGGCCCGAGATGATGCAACTTGGTAAGAAATTGGCTCATGAGACTGCGAGTTTTCTGCTGCTTCACGTTCAACCATGGCAGCTATGTTGATGCGGCAATTGGGTATGCTTTCTAATTGTGTGCCCTTTCGATTGTTTATCATTTGTCGCACGAAAGAGTGGATAGGATGTAAGTTTCTGCATAATACCGATCTTCAGTTTTCAGCATAATACCAATCTTCGCTTTAATTTTGAATGAACCGGCTTGTTCTCCATGTTTATATGAAATGTTTCACAGGCAAAAGCTGGTCTCTCTAGTACAGCTCTCTTTCTCTCTCTCTCTCTCTCTCTCAGAATGAAGCACTGAAATTCTCAAATTCATCCTCGAGAAAACGAGATTGTAGCAACAGTGAAGGAGAAAAACAGAGTATTCGCCAATTAGGAAAAAGAAATCCCTTCAAATAACCTTAACAAAGTGTCCGATAAAGTGTGACAAATACACAACTTGCTTTAGCCAAGCTTGGCAAGAACATCATTAAGGTTAGATACAGTCTCAGCATAGTATTTCTCCGCTTCCGGGGTGCTCTTGATCTTCGCCGCATGGTCCAACTGCTCAGAGAAGCACACGAAATTGAAAATCACATCAGTCAGGTAAATTCATAGGCTAACCGAATGAGCAAGACATGTTTCGAGATGTTTTTCTCTGTCGACTCACATTGGAGATGGTCTGGAAGAGCTTGCCGGTGAGTTCCTTGAGCGACTTCTTCTCCTCCTTGGGCTTCGCGGCAATGACAGTGTTGAGGTCGTAGCGAAGGTACTCGGCCCTGAGGCGGAGATCGTTCTGGACGTACGGCCACGCCTTCTTGTCTATGAACGACTTCACGTTGACAATGTCCTTGGCGGACTCCTTTGCCCTGGCCGCGGCCTGTGCCGGGTCAGGGGTTGAAGGAAGAATCTGTCCTTCAATGGAAGTCGAGGTCTCTTGGCTCATCAGAGTTCAGGGTTCCAGCTACATAAAGAGAAGGGGATTTCACTGCCATTATTATTTATTCGTTTAAGCCACAACTTTGAATTCTACAGTTCTTCCTTATACTTGCATTCTATGGTCCTCAAGGTTAAAGAGAGAACAAAATCTCTCTGAACAAATCAGTCACTATTCCAGCAAAAGGCAGGAGACTTACGCAGTCCGCCAGACGGTGGGGAGGCCCGCCCACCTTGATTGTCCTGGCTTCGGCCAACACTGCTTGGACAAAAGAACCCGAAGCCAAAGCGGTGGCGACCAGACCGAGGACTGCCCTCCGGCTACTGGTCTCGGCCTCGCCGAGCCCTGTTGGGCTCTAATGCTGAAGCCAGGCCTGGCCAAGCCAACCCGGTTTCCGCCGCCGACGCTCAGGCGGGTCGAGCCGCTAAGCTGGAGGCTGCCTTCCAGCACCGCCTGAGAGGAGCCACCTAAGCCAGCCATCGATGCCATAGCTTGGGCCATTTTCGCCTTCGATATCGATTCTCAAGTGGTGTTTTCTGGGTGAGTTTGATTTCAAGAGGGTCAAATGAGGAAATATATTTCTGGGAATTGGATGAAGTTGCTTGAATCGGCCGTCAGTTTTATGTGGTCTGAAGTGACCTGGGCCACCACCTTATCTGCCATTTTCCTGCTTGGATAACTTGGATATGGTCCTGGCCACTCCCCCACTGCCACGTGGACTGCGAGCGCATTTAATTTGACAGGTAGGATTGGGTTGGGACATGGGGTGCTTGCATTTCGACACGTGGACCGGGAATGATTTTGTTCAGGACATCAACCAGCAAGAACTGTTGAAAGCGGTTTGGGAAAAGCTTCGATATTTTGGGATTCGGGCTGAAACCGGTTCAGTTTCCGATTCCAAGTAAAGACCTATCCTAGAATTGTACTGATTTTGAAATCGATTTTTAGCTATTGTTAAAAAAAAATAAAACTAATTTCGCTCACTTCATTTTCTATATTTTTTTGGTGAATTGAAATTTTTATCACTTGTATTAGAGATTGTTGCTTTTGACGGATAGCTGATCTTATTATTCATCTTTTACTTTGAATCATTTTATTGCTATTCATATACTTTTGCTAAAGAAAAAATGAATTCAAAAGAAGAAATAGATAGAAAAAACAGATTCTCAAATATATCTTAGGACTGGATCTAAAAAAACAAGGTAGATTCCAAAATAAATTTCGAGTTCCAAAATTAGAAACCGATTACAATCTAGTCTGGAATCTATCTAATTAGACCATGCTCACCCATAATTGAAATAGTTTGTAATGACATCCATATTAAGACCGGTTTGTCTACAACTTGAGACACCAATTATTAGTGGGCCTAAAAATTTATAAGATATTCAAGGCCTAATAGTGTAGATATTCTATAAACCTATTCTTATTATAGCTTATATCGTTTTATACACAATTTGGCTTTGTTTGGTTTGCCTCTCTTAACGGGGGAAGCTTCTTCTCTAGACCCGAGTATACAGGAGCGGATCAATTACAACCGTTGATTATGTAAACCTTACATGTGTGATCCACGTGGAATTCTAATAAGAAATTGCCTTGGAAAGAATGGGGAACTCTTTCCCAATTATTGTTGGCACTGTCCAATGTTTCTCCTTTAAAGATATATCCATACACTTTCTCACTAGGGAAATTGGAGATGGACTAATGCCAGGACAATAACAGCTGCAAAAAGATGGCCCAGGAGAACAGCTGAAGCTTCATTTGATGAACAAAATTGTATTCAAATGGCTGATGGTACCTATCCACAAAAACAACATAAACGATGCGAATACTTTTAACACTCTTTGCTTGCGAACAGCAGGGGCAATACTGCTTAAATCATCGACATAGATTCGTAATATGTCGAGATAATAAAGTCTTATCATTTGGTTTTTTTCACCGAACTCAACATGAATCTCGAATCTCAAAAGCAAGGCTCGAAGCACGCGCTCATCGATCATGTCATCTCCTCTGGAAGAGCTAACACGCATCTAAGATACGCGCTAATGAAATTTACGAAGAATCGAACTAGGCCTTTACATTTCACAAAAGAAAAAAAACATATAAGTGCCAAAAATCAATAATTCCAAAAGCTAGACGATTGGTTTATCAAAATCAATTTTGCAAGGTGATGTGATGGGCTTCCGCTGAACGCTTGAATGTGATTTCTAATTTTTTGGATAATCCACTTTATTACATGACAAATCAGTTTGCCTGATCTGAGTAATAGTTTTGATTGCCATCATATTATCCAAAGACAGATTAAAGGATTGACACATGCAAGTGGGCCATGGGGCCCACCAAAGAAGATGAAGTGGGCCCATGGGCCTGAGAGGACATAAGGTGGGCGCCCCCATGACAGGTGATACTGATGGGGACGCAAAATTCTTCCCAGTTTCGAATGCATATCCAAAAGTGGGTCCCGCCTCTGTTCTTCTCAGATAAACTAGAAAGACATGAACTTTTTGCTTTAAAGCAGAATGAAATCTCAAAGGAGATGCGATCTCTTGAAGCTTCAGGCGCAGGAGGCAGGAGAAGAATCAGAGAACAGCAAGAATGGAAGGGCAAGAGCAGCAGAACAAGTCCGAGTCGTGAAAGTCGACTCGCCCGAGTCGTGGGATTCCTACTTGACTCAGGCCACCACTCAAGTCTGCCCTGTAATAGTTTCTTCTTTTCCTTTCTTTTTCTGCATCTTCTCGTACTGTTGTGCCGTCTCTGTCGTAATTCAGAAACATTTCGACTTGGGTGTGGTCAAAGTTCCGAGCTTTTTGCCTCCTGATGACTTCCACTTGCTCCAATCCCTGCTTCTTTCTATGACTCGCCTGTTGAGTTTAATTGAATCGATTCTACATTGGGAACTTTTTTTTTCTGGGGCGATGAGTTTCGAAGAATTGTGCGGTTGGTCGGTGCGTTTGATCTTTGGGTGTGTGATGAGTGTTGATAACAGGTGGTGGTGCACTTCACTGCTGCTTGGTGTATGCCTTCGGTGGTCATGAACCCGTTCTTTGAAGAGCTGGCCTCGACGTTCCCAGATGTTATGTTCCTCACTGTTGATGTCGACGATGTTAAGGTAAGATCCAACTTATTCTTTTTTTTCCTCAAGAGTAATTGTGCAGTAGAATTTGAGTTGTAGCCCGTTACATTTTGAATGGAATCCTTGATTGGCAGTTGGAAACGTACTGTTTAGTCGTGCCATATCCACGGTGTAGACTTGGTATATAATTGAGATCATTAGGTGTTTTATACTCTTTTCTTCTTGTACATAAGTATATGAGATTTTTTTCATGTTGAGCAAGATTAGAAAATGTTTGTTCTCGCAAAGCATTAAGGATATGATAATTATCGCAGCAACACGAAGTTTCTCCGATGTCTTTGATGGTTTATCCCGGTTGTTACTTACGTGCTTTCTACTACAACTTAAATCTGTTTTGGTGTTTGTCTTCTAGTCCTGGATGTTGCTTTAGTATTAAAACAACTAAATAGTGAAAAACTAAGGCAGTTCATTCTTGATGTGTGGTGGAACTGTTTCAAATTCTTTGGAAAGTAAGTAAAACATCCAAAGCAGGATGGATAGTTGCTGAAATTTCTCGCAGGCGTGATTATCTTTTCCCATTTATGGTTTAGAATGTCTGTTTTGTGGGACGATTTTGTGGTTCTGAAAGTAACTTAGGCTTTTGATACTAGCACCCTAAGCTTTATTAGTTCACATTCCAAAATTGACGCGTCTCTTTTGATATGTCTTTTGGGGGGAGAAAGTTTTTTTGCTTTGCAAATTTGTCATCTTAATACTCTTCGAAAGATATTGTCACTTATTCCTCTGGCTAACGAATATGTTTATGCCAAGCCTTGCCTGTGAGGAAACATCATTCTTGAGGTTTGCTTTTCGTAGGAGGTAGCGACTAGAATGGAGGTTAAAGCCATGCCGACGTTTCTACTGATTAAGGACAAAACTCCGGTCGACAAGCTGGTGGGTGCGAATCCTGAAGAGATAAAAAAAAGGATAGACGGTTTTGTACAGTCCTTCCGCGCGAGTGTTGCCTAGCGACAGGTTCTTGCCCTGGCCGGGCTGGCACTGTACATTTCGGTCCTTGCAAGATTTGTGATCTGAGTTTGCCATGGTGTTGGTATTTGCAAGCGTGTTGTTTGTGTATTCGATTTGTGGTATATCAATCTGGAAAGTGTCGATCGTTCCTATGGTGGGTTGCCGCGAGTACAGCGATCTTTTACCTTTATCTTTGGAGTTTCATCGACAGCATTCATCTTGTGCCGGTCTCTACCGTTTGCTGTGCGAGTTTTTAGAACTTTCATCTCCGATAAATTCTCGATAAGTGTTTCATCCATTGTTAATTCACGTGAATATTACAGAACAGGGCATTATATACATATTCCATTGATGTTTCGTCCATTCCAGAAATTTGAAGTATACTAATTCCGTGGATGATTTGGCCACTTGAATGGTAATGCTGCATATATACTGATACTTTCTGGAGAATAGGATGCATCAATCTTCACAATGTATTGATCTTTCAACTGCGTACTGTATAGAAATTCAACTCTCCCTCATGTGCCTCCTTTCTGCTCCTATGATTACATCAGGAAATAGACCACATCGTAGAACTAGCCAGTTGAGCCAATCTCCAGTAGTGAGACATGGTGAAGTATGTTGGCCTCTTCGCCGAGAGTATGCCTAACTCTCGTTGTCCCATATGAGTTGAAGACAAACGAGCCCTTTCGAACTTTTCCAGTGCTCGTGTGTAGCTAAGTTCGATGTGCAAAAATGGTGGTGTCAACAAGGAGGTTTAACCCCATATACTTGCCTGAAATCCAGTCTTTCCAGATCTCAACGGCTCCGAACCCAGTGATGGGAACCGTACTCGAAGCCATCACGATGCACACGGAGAACATGATGAGTGATCTGAACACCGATTATTCCCAGGAGTGACGTGATGAAGCAGATAAAGGAAAATATCAGGGTGATCTCTGTGGGCTCCATCCCAGGAGGAGATACGAGAGCGCCGACGTTGAGGACGAGAAGAAAACCATGAATGAGCAAGTCGCGGCTGTAACTTACAAGACGACTGCTGGTTATGGCTGACAGGATTCTGAACTAAGCTCGGCCTAGCAGGCTTGGCCATTCAGAAACGGTATGATCATCATCGGTGGTACCATGACATAGGACACGGACCTCACCGGTCGCTTTGTCTATGATGCTAATCATTACAGTAACTTTACCTAATGATCTCTCCCAGCTTGTGTGGCGATCAAGTAGAGTCCTAAATGATACGTGGCCAAGAAGTTACCTCAGGTGCAACTCCCACTTGCAGGAGGAGTGGGCTTATAAACATGCCGCCCGCCTATTCCGAAAATTCTGCCCAGAAGTCCAGCTAACACTGCGTTACCGGGCAAACAAGTGTGTTGGCCGGTTCTTCTCTGTTAGGGTCATCGATGCCCTTAAGAAAAGAACCCAATCTTAATGAGCTGCTCTAGTTCATTCATGTTAAGCTAATGTACATTAACTCTTTATGGTTCCTATGAATCTTTTCTTGTATGTAACCAGACACCGGCTGCTTGTAAGTTGAGGTTCAATGCTTTCTTTCCTGATAAGAGTCCACGTAGTGAAGGCAACAGCTAGTGGAATCTCAATGGCTGAGAGTAATCAACATTCTGAACCACGGGGCTCAACTGGTATGATACTCTGAACATAATTTCAAAAATCAAGCACATTCATTCTGTAGTAAAAAGCTGGAGGAAAGATAACGTTGCGGGACAGTTGTGTGAAGAATCTTTGCAGGGAGTTACTCAGGAACGCGGCAAAAAAAGAAAAGAAAAGGAAAGACAAGAAAATCTAGAGGGAAGTGAGCGTAAATGTAAATTTTAAGCAAGAAATGGTCCAGTGGAGCTAAGACGAGTGGTATCATCACATCATGAGCCGCCCACTTCTGTTAAGTGTAAACGAATACAAGACAAGAAAGGCGGCCCATGGGATAGTTCTGGGTCCCCAAATTCACCGTCTCTCTCTCTATCCATTTCAATCGTTTTCTTTCGATACAATCTTCGTCTGCTTTCGTTCTTGATCCGATGTCGCTCAAGGCTTCTCAGGTTTTGTCACTCTTGAACGGGGACAACCACACTCTGTTTCCCTCCGTTCCCCTGTTTCCTCACCGTTCTCACCTGTTCGACGGTACCCTCAACATTTCGCTTCTCGCATGGAAGGGATGAGCAGTTTCTGGCGGTCTCTGCATCGAAAGGAGCAAGCAATCGGCAATTCAGTGGCGTGGTGTTCGAGCCCTTTGAAGAGCTCAAGAAAGAGCCCGATCTCGTACCCACTTCTCCACATCTCTCGCTAGCAGTTAACTTGCAAATCAAGTAAGTGTTTAAGTTCGTTTGGCTACATGTTCCTTTGAATGCTGCTTGGGTTGGTTTCAATGTGGTTCTTGTTCTTTAGCTGGGTCGGATTGTCATCTTGAATGTACTTCTCAATATTCGGTTATTCTTGTAAGTTCTCTCTATTGGATATCGATGTGTGTGATTCGTTTCATTCTCTGCAATGCTAGTTCGAATTCTCGCTAATTTCTTCGCCTGATCAATGGCAGCGTGGACTACAACGTCTCATATGTGTATCGCGCCATGTATGCCTCCTTCGACACAGATGCCGTGGCGCTCAGGGGTCTTGCAAGTAACTTTTGTCGAAGCTTGAACCTCTTCGTGGCTGACCAGCTTTTTCGTACCTTTCCCCCACCTTCACGCTGTTTGTTTTCTCGACAGATTCCTCAAGGATTCAAGCGAGAAGGAGAGAGGGGACATGCGGATCAGGTATGCACTGTTTAGTTCATCTGCTGTCTTGGACTTTCGTCTGTTCTGATGGAAGGAAGGATAATCCTCGATGGAATTACCTCTGCAGAACAAAAGGCGTGGAAAGGCGAAGCTGCGGCCGATAGTGATGCCGCCGTGGGAGTTCATTCACCAGGATAAGGGAGAGGCACTACATGGTGACCTTCTAAATTCTATATGACATAATTCGTAAGCCGGGGCTCTTTAATGTTGGTTTTTCTGCGTTTCTGCATGGACTCGATGATCTGAAAATTGCGAAAGCATAACCTGTGCATGTCCAGAGTGATACAACTGTGTCCTCCAAGGAATGTTAGCACATTCAGTGGGAACCAACTATGCTAAAAAATTGTTTTAAGATACAGCTTTGGCTGGCAAATGAAAATTTATGCCATCTCATAAATAAATTAACATCATGGATGTATCGGGATGGTGGCTATAACTGGAGCCTCATGCAGATCCCTACTTTATTTGGTTCTTCAGATACGCCTTAAATTTACAACGTGGTGTTTGAATTGAATATCAAAACATGTTTGGGGACATTGAAGCTGTTCCTGGTTATGATGCACCAGGATAGTATGGACTGTCAGAAATTTTTTTGACTAATATAATTGGAGGAGGCAATACTTACATAGATGCTAGACTTCGACATGATTGCAGATGCAATGTTCAAGACTCAAATTAGTAAGCTTCACCATAGGAGTGCGCCTATAAATTTCTTCTTTCACAATTGCTTTTGTTGCTTCTTGCATGTTTCAAGGTGGGGATCCGGTGCTTGTGCTGACCTGCTTTACTCTTAGAATGCCAAATGGGTTGAAATATTGGCCAGGTAAGCAACCTCTAATGGTCCATTTTGCTAGACCTTTTTTCATTAACCCATGTTGGCTAGCGTTTTGTGGTAAAAAAAAAGTACTTAAAAAGGTCTTGAATATATTATGTTGGTTCTAATTCAGTCATTAACCTTTTAATTAGATCAATTTAATCATCAACCCATTGCGTTGGTATTGATTGAGTCAATCCAATCGATATTGATCGAAAATCGCAATATGAATTTCGCCCTTGCCTGGCTTGATGCTCAATGACCAGGTTTGGTTTGATCCTCTTATTCAATCTTGATCCTGCTAATTCAATTCAGGAACTATACTAATCTTGAATCGGTTTGGTTCGGTTCGGTCCGTTTTCAATCCCAGCTCTGGGACTAGACCCACCTAGATCTTCTCGCACTAATAATACATTTTCCTTAAAATGAAGTATAAGTGCTAAAAAAAAAGTAAAAAAAAAAAAAATCACTCGGCCCAGCAGAATTCGAATTATACAACAAAAGAACCTTCTCCTCTCCTACCTTCTCGCTGCTAATCCATCTAAATCTCTCTCTCTCTAGCCATAACCGAAGCTTCAACCGTCCTTCAGGAGCTGCCGCCCCGCTCCAAGCAGTCTCTTGAATGATTTTTTACTTACCTTGAGACTTTTCAGTCATCCGGAATAACACAAGGCTAAATACTCTGGGTGACCCACAGTGAAGTAGTACTGTGAGGGAAGGGTGAACAAAGATCCTTCTCAGCGCTGGTATATAATGACCGCAGCTCAATATTTCTTTTTTGTTCCATTCACCAAACCCTCTCAGTATGAAGAATCAGAAAGACTCTGCTCAGTTCCTACTATCAGCCATCTTCTTCTTCTTCTTCTTCTTCTTCTTCTTCTTCTTCTTCTTCTTCTTCTTCTTCTTCACAATCCTAAGCCTTTCACGTGCTAATGAAACGGGACCCGTCTCAAGAATCCCAGAAAGTCACCAACTTTCCAACCAAATTCAAACAATGGGGACACACCCAGATGACGAAATCACAATATACCCATGTCAAGTACGTTTTAGTCTTTTTCACCTCCAATGGTGCAAGCGGGTGTCTTGTGCTTCGAAGCAGGTGGGATTGGTGGAGGTGGGCTTTTTATACCACTAATTCTCGCTATGATTGCAGGCCTCCAGCTCAAGATAGCCTCAACTCAAGCTTCTCGGCTTTCATGGTCACTGGTGGGGTCAACTGCTAATGTCATCTGCAACTTGATCATTAAGAACCCCAAGTTTGGTGACAAGTGCTTGTCGACTATGAATTGCACTCCTCATGCTGTTGGGAGTGAGTATTGGGGGTCGTATGCAATGTTGTCTTCCCTGAGTGGCTCATCACTTTAATATAGAGGCAGATCACGCTGGATATTTTCTGCCTTGTTCTTATGTAGGAAGTCACCCTTAAGAATGATACCTTCTCAGACGTGACAACAATTTTGTAGAAAAACTAGTTGCAAATTTGTTTTCTATTCTAAATATCTGATAATTGGGATGACTCGCTTCATTCTTAAATCTAGGACACATGTGGGTCTAGACTTTAAAGACTCTAATCCACAGTGAAAATCCCGTGAACTCAGGTAATATAAGGTTCTGAATGTGACCAGTGGAAATTACTCATGTTGAGCTTGCTTGAAGCACTTCGAACTTTTGAAAATTTCACCGACCCGAGAAATGGAGAAGTGGATTCCATTATCCGAACTTCTCGTTTTCCTTTCAGCTCTTACCAGTTACAGCTTCTTGCCTCTTCAGGGCTGACAACCGCAGGTAAGTTTGGGTCTCAGTCTGCCATGGTGCTGGTACTTGCAGGCATCGTCGATCTTGCGAGTGTCGAGTGTTTCAATGGTGGGTGCCATTGCCACACAAGTTCAGCTATTTTTTTCACCTCTATCCTTGGAGTTTCCATCAACAGCGATTTATCCGGTGCCGATTCTACACGCTGCAGTTCGACTTTTCAGAACATCCTCTCTCGATAAATTGTCGGCATCGAAAGTGTTTCGTCCGTTGTAAGTGACAGGTGTCTGTCGACATCGAAGTGTTTCGTCCTTGTATATGTCGAAGTTTGCCGACAACGGAGTGTTTCGCCCGTTGTAAGTGTCGAAGGTTTTAGTGTATACAAATTCCGCAGATGGTACAATCATTTTCAAATTTGTACCATACTAATACCCTGGATGACGTGGCCACGTTGAATTGTAAAGAGCTGCGTATTTTACTGATACTTTCTGGAGAATTTCATGCATCAATCATGACAATGCATCGATCGTTCGACTATGATCTCGAAGGCCACTTACTGCTCGTGATCGCATAAAAAGAAATCGAAATAACTGGCCTAATTCCCTAAAAAAATTTCAAACTTTATTTCCAGTCTCAAATTTATCTCAATCTTTTTTTTTTGTCTCATAAAAAGCCCTTTACTTTCGTCTAGTCCCAAATCTGCCTTGAACTTTTTTTGTCTCAGAAAAAAAAAACCTCAAAGTTAGGTTCAATCCCAAAATTTGCCCCAAACTCTTTTTTGTCTCAGAAAAAAACCTCAAACTTTAGGTTCAGCCCCAAATTTGCTCAGATTTGTCTAAACAAATCACAGAATTTCAATTTATTCTCATATTTATACCGTGGTCTAGTTCCAACTTGACATGTGGCATTTCCACATTGATAAAAAAAAAATCCACATCGGCAAAGTAATGAAGGGATATGTACGAACCAATGTGGTATTTCCATGTGAATAACAAATTCACCCCAATAAAAACTATTGAAATTCTCCAAAATGAAACCGTTCTCAAATATTAAAAGTTAAGGATGACTAACAACGACGATTTTTGAACAAAGGGCTAATGGGGGTATATTTGAGAATAGAGTAAAACTTGGTGAATTTTCTCTTTGAAAAAAAATGTTCATCAAAATTTGAGACTGAACCTAAAGTTTGAGATATTTAAGAGATAAAAAAAAGTTCGGGATAGATTTGGGACAAGATTGAAAGTTATGATTTTTTTTTATGACAAAAAAAAAAGTTTAGGATAGATTTGAGATCTGGACATTAAGTTGAGGTTTTTTCTGAGATAAAAAAAAATTTAGGGCAGATTTAGGACTAAACCTAAAGTTGAGATTTTTTAGGGAATGTGGCCTGGGGAACCTATGTGATTACTCAGTACCCCACAAGAAATGTTCAGCTAAACAATCGAAAAACAGACGGACGAATCTAAATAATTCCCCGCGTTGTCTGTTCTACTGTTTCGATGGGGTATCGGGATCGCGTCATGGAATTGAGTCAATCCTCTGCCGGGCTTAATATTCAAAAGTCAATCTCGTGGCATTGATTATCATACCTCGTCATACGAGATTCTAAAGAGGATCGTCTTTCCAGGCCATGATATCTCCATGCACAGGCCCTTCCGCTCCCGTCTGTTAAACAAGAAAAATACCCGACAAACGTAAACTAGTCTGTCGAACAATCTCCAGCAGAGAGACGTTCAAATATGTTGCCCTGATCCCACAAAGGGGACAGGCCATTGCGTGAGCTCGTGGAGAGTGCGCCTAACTCTTCCCTATTCCATATTAGTTGGAGAGAAACGAGCTGTTTTCTAACTTTTCCACGTGTGCGCTCTAGAGTCGTCAACAGGGAGGTTTGAATCCCATATACTTGCCCGAAACGTAGTCGTTCCAGACCTCAACAGCTCCGAACCCGGTGATGAGAACCGTACTCAATGCCATCACACTGCTGACCGAGAACACGATGAGCGACGCCCTCCCGTATTCTCTTATGGCCCTCTGAACCACGATTGTTCCCACAAGTGACGCGACGAAGCAGATAAAGGAAAATATCAGGGCGGTATCCGTGTGCTCCATCCCCAGTGGGATATACTGGAGCGCCGACATCGTGGACGAGAAGGAAAAACCTATGAACGAGCAAGTCGCTGCTGTAACCTGCAAGATGAAGTGCAGGTTATGGCTAACAAAATCTCAATTGGGCTTGGCCTTTCAGAAACACTTTGATCCGCCATTATACAGGAACAGGTATACATTAAAAACGACTTCACCTAACAAAGTCTCCCAGCTCGTTGCGAGGAACAGGTAGAGTCGCAAACGATTTTTGACCAAGAATTTACCTCAGAGGCAATTCCCATTTGCAGGAGGAGTGGGCTGATAGCATCCACCGCCTATTCCGAAAATTCGCCCAGGAGTCTGGCTAAGAGTGCACACTACCAGGAAAAATAATCCTGTTGGCGGGTCCTTCTTTGTTCGTTCATCAATGTCCTTTAAACAAGAACCACATCTATAATGAGCTTCAAGTAATCGAGCTAATTTTACTACAACTACTTTTCGCGTTCTTAGTAATCTCTTTCTGTATATAACCAGACACCTGCTGGCTGGAGACTTGATGTCGAATGCTTTCTTTCCTGCAAAGAATCCATGAAGTGAAGGCCACAGCCTAGTGGAATCTGAACGGGATGAGAGTATCCAATATCCTGGACCACAGGGCTCAACTGGGACGATACTCTGCACATAATTTCGAAGAACATCACATTAAATCTGTGGTATGAAGTTGGAGGAAAAGGTAATATTGCTGGGCAGTCATATGAAGAATCTTTGCAAGGATTTACTCAGGATCGCGGAAAAGGAAAAGAAAGAAAGTCTAGCGGCGAGCTAGTGTGATTTAAAGTTTAATCGAGAAATGGTGCAGGGGACCAAAGATGAGTGGTACCATCCTCATAAGCGGTCATTTCTCATACAAGATAAGAAAGGAGGACCCTGCTATCAATATAGTGGTTTCGTGGGTGCAACATCCGAGATTGCAACACCGGAGCTTATTTGTTGGTTTCTTCCTAGGTGTCGTTTACTAGCAGGAAGCATCTTCCAAGTGCATTCACTGAAAGCAACCCAAACTGATATTGAAGTCTAAGTAGTATACTTCCATCAGCTGACACTTAAGATTTAGAGCAAGCTAACGAGTCACCATCCATAGACACGAACTCTGTCTGAGTTGAATGAGAGAAGCTTCACCTTGGAAAAAGAAAAGAAACAAGAAGAAGCTTATCCCAGAATGAATGGCAAAAGATCTGCCAAAAGAGACTCTTCTAAGGAGACCAAAAAAAAAAAAAAAAAAAGCAATAATGGATGTAATTTCTCCATCTTCTTTGGAGATATCTGTGGAGCTTTCCTTTCATAGTACTTGGCTTCGTTCTGTAGTAAAATACCCTCATCTTAAGCTTCAAGTCTATCAATCCTCTTTTTCTCGATCAAATAGCAACTTCCAGTAATCTGCTCGAAAAGCAAAGGTACAATTTTTTTTTTTTAGAACTTCTGAAATTCAGACGCTTATATTAACTGAGTTCACAGGATTTACAAGGTGGATTTGAATATAAAAAATCTGAACCCACATGAGTCCCACATTCAAGAATCAAGCGAGTCATCCTTGAATTATAGAACACGAAGGAGACAAATTTGCTGTCCTGTAACATGACGTGATGTCCCCGGATGAGCAACAAGTTTTCCTACAAAATTATTTTCACGTCTGAGAAAATATCAATTTCCAGATAAATCCGTAAGCATCCCAATTATCAGTTATTTAAAGCATCCAAGCCACCAAGCCTCGCCCTTTGCCTGTGATGGCTTGGGCAAGGGCAGCGATCCTTGTCGGCCACAATTTAAAAAATAAAAAAAAAGGAAAATGAAAAATTTTACTACGATTAT
The DNA here is from genome assembly GCA_019149425.1 of Psidium friedrichsthalianum. Classification (NCBI taxonomy): domain Eukaryota; kingdom Viridiplantae; phylum Streptophyta; class Magnoliopsida; order Myrtales; family Myrtaceae; genus Psidium; species Psidium friedrichsthalianum. The sequence goes on from JAGVVM010005185.1 coordinate 26,923, forward strand.
GTAAAAATTTATAAAAATAAATTATAGAATATTTCGCGTCAGTACTGGTTGTGCCACATAGGATAGCCGAAATCATGATTTTTTTTTTGCCAAAATTGGCTAGATTGGCTGAATTAATACCTCATGCAATGTTTAGTTCTAAATTGGTTCAATGGAAGGCGTTACGACTGAATTGGTATAAATACAATAGTTTTAGAGTTTCTCTGATTTGGTGGAAATTTGAAGCGCCAACTCAACACAGATGGCCACTGCTAGTCAAGGCCCTGCGAAGGTACCATTTATCATAAAACATTTTTTAATTAATTTTTCTTTTGGTTAATTTTTTTAAATTAAGTTCAATAAGTTGGTTTTTATGGCACATGAATGAGGCATATGCACTTTGTATTCAAACTATTTTAGAATTATTGATTTTTTTGTTTCAAATTTGTAATGGTTAACGACACTACACACATTTGAACATCCATACATTTGGTGTATTATCAAAAAAGAAGTAGCGAATTTCGTCAATTTTTTTTTTTTGTTATCTTATATTATAATTGGAAGCAAGGCCCTACCTCAGTTATGTCTCCTAATTTGACAACGATTTGATAGGAATGGTGGACGAGTAAGACTACATGAGAAACAGTGGGAAATATATCTAGATGCTTCTTTTATTTTATTTTTCTTATTTTTTCTTTCTTCTTCTGTCGGTCCGCTGGCCACGGCGCCAGTCGGTGATTGGTAACAAACGAGGATAAGCCTCATGGCCTCGAGTCAAATTCCTAGCATTCAGTCAGTGGGCGTGCATATAATTTAACGTATTTTTGTTTTAGAAGGTGAATTCAACTTTGTGAGAACTTCTCTTAATTTAAGATGACCTGGATACGATTTAACATGAACGCAATTTTGGCATGGCGCTCTCTCTCTCTCTCTCTCATGATTTTCCACTAACTTTAAGACATTTTAGTCATCAAGGGTGAACAGAAGTTCCCAATTCTGGAAGCGGGCGGAACTTCAATCCGTTCATGAATGGAGCCACGTCTTTCGAGGGAAAAAAGAGAGAGAAGTGGAGCCACGTTATAGCATCGACGAATTCCAGTATTTGCATTTCCTTGCCAAACTCCGAATGATACTACGACAGGTGCGTAGTCTGGCCCACTTTTGGCTGTGCTGATCACTTTGGAACTCTATATTTATTTGCTCGCTTTTCGTCCGTTTCGTCGCTAATGCCAGGCAGAAGTGTTGGAGTGGTGAATAGATATTATTGTTTCTCACGTCGGATGAATTTAGAAAAATCAAAATATGAATCGCCGACGTGAGGCTCTTACATGTGGAATGCGGGGATTTCGAGGCAGTGCCCCCAATACAGAAATCCCATTGCCTGGTCAGTGAGCGAGGGTTTCGTCCCCTGGTGAGCGGACGGCTGTCCCGCTCGCCGGTGAGCGGGAGGGACTCGAGGGCGGCGCTCTTAAACATCGAATTTAGGTTTTTATTTAAATAAGCTTATTTGTTATGAGATATAGGGCTTTTTGGATAAATTAGGGTTTTTATCTATTATTGAGAAATTATTGTAACGAGCGAAAAAAATATAATGAAATCTCTTTACCGGCATAAATCTATTATGAGATGAATTTGAATAATCTCGTGTATCATTAATTTTTTATATTTTGCGTGATCGTTTGATATTCGATTTAGGATAAATCCTCGAGACGGGCAAAGATCGTTCCCACGCCTGTTTATAAAGGGAGTGCAGTTTCAGTTTTTGTTCTACCAAGCCCCGAGGATGAAGAATCAATTCCTACTCTCAGCCCTCTTCTTCTTCTTCTTCACAATCGTAAGCCTTTCACATGCTAATGAAACGGAACCCATCTCAAGAATCACCGAAAGTCACGGACTTTCCAACCAAACTGAACAATGGAGACACACCCAGATGACGAAATCTCAAGAGACCCATGTCAAGTTTAAGTCTTTTTCACCTCCATGGTGCAAGCGGGTGTCTTGTGCTTCGTAGCAGCTGCTATTTCAAGCGCGGGTGGGATCGGTGGAGGTGGGCTTTTCATACCAATTCTTGCTATAGTTGCAGGCCTCCAGCTCAAGACAGCCTCAAGCTTCTCAGCTTTCATGGTCACTGGTGGGTCAACCGCTAATGTCATCTGCAACTTGATCATCAAGAACCCCAAGTTTGGTGGCAAGTGCTTGATCGACTATGACATTGCGCTCCTCTCCGAGCCATGCATGCTGTTGGGAGTGAGTATTGGGGTCATATGCAATGTTGTCTTCCCTGAGTGGCTCGTCACCGTACTATTTGCAGTCTTTCTTGCTTGGTCCACCTTTAAGACCTGCAAAAATGGGGTCTTGTATTGGAAATTGGAGTCAGAGGAAGGGAGAGAGATAGTGCACTTGGAAAATGGGTCTGCGCGAGAGGGATTTTTTGGTGGGTCAGAGGAAGCCAAACTGCAAAAGAGCCTCTTTTGCATGTTGAACCAAAATGTCAAGAGAAGTTGCCATGGATGAAATTGGGGGTTTTGGTTCTGGTCTGGTTTTCATTCTTCCTGGTGTATGTTCTTTGTGGAAATCGATATGGACAGGTGTGTTTTCTTCTGTTTGCACTTTTTTCGTTGTTCTGTTTTCTTCTCCTTTTAACTCCATCATCATCTTAGATACGAGATAGGCTAACCTGCTATAGAATTATGTAAATGAATACAACATACCAAAAGATCTATCCATGATATTTTCATTTTGATCCTTTATTTTATTCATTACAGATCATGCAGAATATAGAGACAAATCATGCTGGATCTTTTTTGCCCTGTTCTTATCTAATGTGTCACCTTCAACTGATTTTTTTAAGTAACTGATAATTACGATGGTTATGTATTTGTCGTAAGAATGATATTTCCTCAGACTTGAAAAGGATTTTGCAGAAGAACTTGTTGCTCATGCGGGGGACATTACAGAACAGCAAATTTGTTTCCTAATGTCAGAAGTTTAATTTTTTTATTATTATCTTAGATATACATATGCATTTTTTTAAAAAAAATTTATACATATTACTGGAAGTTGATGTTTGATCGAGCAAAAGAGGACTGACAGGCTTGACCCTTAAGATGAGAATTGTTTACTACAAAACAAATCCAAGTACTAAGAATGAAAATCTCCTTAGAAGGGTCCTTTTAACAGATCTTTTGTCATTCATTCTGGTGTTACATTGAAAGCATTTTCTTTATCTTTTCTTTTTCCAAACTGAAGTTCCACAGTCAACTCATACAGAGTAGATGTCTATAAGATGGTGACTCATTAGCTTGCTCTAAATCTTTAAGTGTCAGCTGATGGAAGTGAACTACTTAAACCTCAATATCAGTTTGTGCTAGCAAATGAAACCTAGGAAAAAACCAACAAATAAGCTTCAGTAGCTATCGCAAACTCGGATGTTGCCAGGAAACCACTGCATTGATAGCACGGTCCTCCATTCTTGTCTTGTCATAAGTCCTTGGAAAGATTCTTCATATGACTGTCCTGCAATGTTATCTTTTCCTCCAACTTTATACTAAAGATTTAATGTGCATCATCTTTAAATTATGTGCAGAGTATCATTCCAATTGAGCCCTGTGGCCCAGGATATTGGATACTCTCATCCGTTCAGATTCCAGTAGCTGTGGCCTTCACTTCTTGGATTCTTTTCAGGAAAGAAAGCATTCGACATCTAGTCTTGAGCCAGCAGGTTTTTGGTTATATACAGAAAAAGATTGATAAGAACCGTCAAATTAGTTGTAGTAAATTAGCTCGATTACTTGAAGCTGATTAAGATGTGGTTCTTTTCTACAGGCCATTGATGAGCCGAACAGAGAAGGACCCGCCAACAGGCTTATTTTTCCGATAATGGCACTCTCGGCTGGACTTCTGGGCGGAATTTTCGGAATAGGCGGTGGTATGCTTATAAGCCCACTCCTCCTGCAAGTGGGAATTGCCCCTGAGGTAACTTCTTGGTCAAAATAACATTTGTGACTCTTACCTGTTCCTCGCACGAGCTTGGATAAATTATTGGGCGAACTCATTTTAATGATTACCGTCTATGACGAAGCCAATGGTAGAAAACCGCCCCCACCAACTTCGGATCATAGCGTTTATCAAAGGCCGAGCCTGATTCAGATGTTGTTAGCCATAACCTGCACTTCATCTTGCAGGTTACAGCAGCGACTTGCTCGTTCATGGTTTTCTTCTCGTCCACAATGTCGGCGCTCCAGTATATACTATTGGGGATGGAGCACACAGAGATCGCCCTGACTTTTTCCTTCATCTGCTTCGTCGCGTCACTTGTGGGAATAATCGTGGTTCAGAGGGCCGTAACAGAATACGGGAGGGCGTCGCTTATTGTGTTCTCGGTCAGCATTGTGATGGGATTGAGTACCGTTCTCATCACCGGGTTCGGAGCTGTTGAGGTCTGGAACGACTACATTTCGGGCAAGGATATGGGATTCAAACCTCCCTGTTGACAACTCTAGCGCCGCACGGAATTTTCGCTAAAGCGCACACGCTGTAAAAGTTAGAAACAACTCGTTTGTCTTCAACTAATATTGGAACAGGGAGAGTTAGCCATACTCTCTCCACGAACTCACGTATTGGCCTGTCCCAATTGTGGGATCAGGACAATATATTTGAACATGTCTCTCTACGAGAGATTGTTCCGACAGACTAGTTTACGTTATCGGGTATTTTCTTTTGTTAAAGACGGGAGTGTTAAGGGCCGTACAATGTACATGGAGATTTCTTGACCTGGAAGATTAGCCTCGCCGTCGTTCTTGAAATATTCAAAAAGTTCAAAAAGATTATTGAAATATTAGGTCGTTAGCCGGCTAGCGTCCTCGTTCACGCCGGTCAGCTAAAATTCGTTGAATGGACTGAATTAACATAATTATAAAATATTTATGTGGTAGGAAGTTCGGTAGCCAAAACCATGCCTAATTATTAGTACAGGCTACTTGACTTGTCTGGCTGGATTCTAGGAATTTGACCCCAGGCTCCTAGTCCCTTGCATTATTGCGTCTCTAAACATGATTTCGACCTATCTTACTCCCCACGCTTCAATCTGAGCTCCGATTTGGTAACAACTTGAGCCCTAAACTCACCACCAATCGCCATCGCTAGCCAAGCCTTGCGATAAAATCGTTCATTTGGAATGTATTTTTTTATTAAGTAGAAAAAAATGACTTTTTATGGCAAATGAATGAGGCATAATGCACCGTGGATTCGCACAATTTCAGATTTATTAAATATTATCTTTCAAATTACTAAGAAAAAATTTCAAGAAAGGGCCTCAAGTACTTTTATTTTCTCAAATAAGGGTATGAAGTGGACTTTGTTTCAAATAAGAGCTTGAATCGCCATCATTATCTCAAGAAAAGCCTGAAGTGACTTAATTGTTTCAAATAAGGGCCTAACCTCAGCTAGTCGCCAAATTTTTGGGTCGATCAAGGGCACTTTTGTGAAAATATAAATTTAATCTAATTTTTAAATTAAATTAAAAAAACAAAAAGTCAAAAAAAAGAAGCAAAATCACACATGGAAGGTCTAATATAGTCATTTCAAACCCTTATTTGAAACAATGTGTACTTTAGGCCCTTTTTTGACACAATAATGACACTTTAAGCTCTTATTTAAAATAATGTCTACTTCATGCCTTTATTTGAGAAAATAAGGACACTTGCGGTTTTTTTTTTTTGTAATTTTACCAATTACTAATGATTAACGACGCTCCACACAGAGAACATCTACATATGATGTATCATTAAAAAAAATAAAGAATTTATGAATTTCTCTCTTTTTTTTTTTTTGTCTTGATGACATGATTTTACATTATAATTGGAAGCAAGGCCCCAGTTATGTCCTGTAAATTGACAACGATTTGATAGCTATCCATGAGAAACAGGGGGAATTTTTTTTTTTTTTATCTGGACTTATCCTACCAGACGAAGTAAAATCACATGTCAAAAATCTAGATCTCTATGAAAATACTCATTTTTAAACAAAATCTTCTCCATTGTGATTCAATGTTTAAACAATGATACTTATTCAATAAATAAGTACAATGCAAAGCCAAATCAAATGAACGTCCTTGTCAAAAAAACACAGGCTTTTAAAAGTTCCACAAAAATACAAACAGGTGTAAAGAAAGATGTGCCGTCAATTCGGTTTCTTATAGAGTGCACCAAATCATAATTCAATTGGTCAAGATGTCTATCAAGTGATCTCGTACTATCCTCAAATTCTTAATTTGTATTCACTTTTTTAGGTTACTAAAATATCCATACATACACACACAAAATCTCCTTTTGCAGATAATTTAAACTTTTTTTTTCTCTGTTGCCAAAGCATGCGGAATTATTCGTTTTTCGGGATCATCTATGGTCCACTCAGATCGTCCCCCATTAGTCACCGGTCACGATCTGATTGCAAATATTTTATCCTACTTTTTATCGGAAGCGTCACAATTCACATAAAACTTTTAGAAAGTTTGTCGTCAAAGGGTGAAATTTTCTCTCACATAATTGAATTGCTGCCGTGCCTTAGATTTTCGGAATTTTGCGGAACTCCTTTCTCTGGAAATGATCGAATTCAAGGACATTTACATAAAGATCAAGCCTACGCGACCTCCCTCACCTTTCTATCCCTTTTATCCCCATGCGCTTCGCGCTTCGAAATACACTTCTGGATGAGGTTAAGGTTCGAGAGCATGAGATTGGACCACATATCCAAAAGGGTCATTGTCATATCCGATCTGCCACATCTGATCACTTTATGACAGGCACTTTCTGTAACCTCATTTTGTCTTAATTCTTTCTGGATCCTATGTTGGAACTGGTACCTCGTAATCGCGAAGAGAAGCCTTGTGCAGCATGAGTTATGTCAAATGAAACTAAAAATTTCCAGCCGTAGTACTGTATCGAGAAGGAGACTACATACATGCATGTAAAGGCTGGGATGATTAAATCTCGTGAACTTTAGCGCACAAAATTTTGTTACACACCGAACTAATGATCAGCTAGATGCACTTGCTAAAGATTTATCAGAAGAGAGGCATCCAGTGCCCATGCCGGTGGAAGATTGATCTGACATGAAAGATCTGCCTATAGAGAAGGGAGGCGATTTCAGGTGAGGAAGGTCCGATTCGCTCCCAAGCATGAGGGTCACCGTCGACATGGTAGGCCTAAAATTGGGATCCTCCTGAACACACAGCAGCGATACATGGATCAATCTTAGAGCTTCGTTGCTCGGACACGATCCGATCAAGTTTGCATCTACTAGCTCTGTCCCCTTCCCTTCGTTCCACAGTAGCCATGCCTGTCAAAATCTCATCTTCTCTTAGTTTTCAACTGAGAAAGGAAGCAGAGATTTTACACATTCAATATGGTCGAATTGCGAATGATAGAAGAAACACGGAGCTCACGTTTGATAATAGGCTCTGACCATGCTCATGGTTGTTAAAAACCGAGCTGCACTTTCGTCCGCTGAGGATTTCGAGCAGCAAGACCCCGAAGCTGTAGACATCAGATTTCACTGAGAATAGTCCCTCCATAGCATATTCCGGCGCCATGTACCCACTGTCAATAACCAAGACTCATAAGGAAGAGAAGAGAAAATTTGAACCAAGGGAGGGAAAGCAAAATTGAAGGACATATATTGGGAAGTTAAATCAGGTTGGTTCATCCTTTTACTGTGTTCCAACCAAGTGAGATAATCATATGATCCAGGTTTTTCTATAACAATGAACTCATTGGAAATGTGCATATGGGGGTCACTCACTACGTCCCGACGATCCTGTTAGTGTTAGCTTCAATTTGATTGCCCCCAAAGATTCTAGCAGTGCCAAAGTCTGATATCTTCGGGTTCATCTCGTCATCCAATAGCACATTGCTCGCTTTCAAATCTCGATGGATGATCTTGAGCCGAGAATCCTCGTGCAGATATAGAAGGCCCCTTGCTATTCCCTTGATAATGTTCGCACGCTTTGTCCAATCTAATTCCCTCCTTTTCTCAGGATCTGCCTTGCACAAATTGTAATTTTATATTGTGAGCAATGCTTCACAGAGAACGCAATAGCTAAACAAATGGAAAGATAGAGGTAAGAGCCTCAACCAAATAGGTAGGCATCGAGACTCCGGTTGGCCAGGTATTCGTACACAAGAAGCTTTTCGCCTCCCTCTAAGCAGCACCCCAGGAGCCTCACTAGATTTCGGTGCTGAAGCTTAGCAATGACCATCACTTCGTTCTTGAACTCTTCAATGCCTTGACTCGATCTCATCGAAAGCCTCTTCACTGCAATTTCTTTCCCATCAGGGAGCTTGCCCTGCATTCAGTAGTCATGTTCCCCTACAACGAGTTAGGGAGAGTAAATTGCAGACGAGGATATCACGTGACATGAGAGTAGACATCAGTATGAACTATATCAGTCCATCATGGAAAGTAAGTTTCCTGACCTTGTAGACTGGCCCGAAGCCGCCTTCTCCAAGCTTATTAGCATCGGCGAACTCGTTTGTAGCTGTTACTATGGTAGGCAGGTCGAAATAACGCATCTCACCGCTTTCGTCTTGGAATCCATTGTGCTCGTTTCTCTCCTTCAAGCTCGTCATCTGCGCAGCATCCTCCATGCTCCGTAAAAGTATTTCTTTACTTGTTCCTCCATCTGTATAATCACTATGTGTTTAGAATAAGACTAAACTAGTGTTGTCCATTAATGGATTTGTTCATCACATTTACCTCCTTGCTGACTCTTTCTACGCCTGGATAAGAAGTAACAAGACACCAGAAGTGCTGCCACCGCTGAAATCAATGACAGAGTGATGGCTATGATCTTCGTCGTGTTTTTTCCTCCGTTTCCTGCTTTTAATTAGTGCATCAAACTAGGGATCAGGAACAATGCTAATGCTAATGTGACTACAGTCCTAATTGCTGATGAACTTGAATAACAGAGAGTGAGCCTAAATGAAGTGATTCTGTAGCTGCTATTATTGGAATTCAGCAGAAACAAACTTACAATGACAAAAGGCACGTATGAACTTACAGCTGATACCCTAAATTCCCATTTATACAGAGCAAACTAGTGACCAGAATTGAATCGACCATATATCTGAAAAACCAAATTACTGTAGTGGATTTGGTCTAAGGTTAAACATGAGAAAATGACGACTTCTATTCCATGTCTAGGAAGGCATCATTCCCCGAACTCGTCCGATTGACTCAACCAATACTGCTTTAAACACAGGGAGCCCTTGTCAGAGCCTACTTTTAGAGCAGAGGAAGCAGAAAACGAATGTCCATGACCACGTAAACAAGAGTGATCGCACACTTTCTAAGCATCAAGATCGGTTAATTCTAGGGCTTATGCTTGTAAATTAAAGCAGAAAACATGTCTACTTTCCAGTCCCCAGGAAAGAGCCGGCGTTACATTGCATATGCTTTTCTGAGTACTGACCTTCATCTGTAGATGAAGGCGGGGTCGCACTTGGAGCCGGTTGAGGTGAAGCCGCCTGCTGCCGATAGAAAAGGTAATCCTCGTACCGGAGATTACAGCTTGGGCTCAAAATTCGCCAACCCCTTTTCCCTCACAGCACTGCTTGAATATCCTCTGTCAGCCGAGCCAAACAAGAGCCGCACTGAGTACTGTTGATGTCTCTATCTACACAGCACAAGTCCATATCTTTGCTGTGAGCCATCGCCTCCGTTAGATCCTGCGCTCCATACATCGTAGGAGCATACGGAGCATTAGCACGAGATTGTATATCAAGCTAGAGCGTTCACATCCGATCATCGGGTGATGTATACTTCCGGTTCTGGACATTCCACATGAAGACCCTCGGTCCGTCGCTATCGCCCAAAGAAGTCGGTGTCCGAGTACGCGCATGCACTCGTCATACCATATGATCGCTGTCCGGTTGGACGGGCATCAGTTGGGGAGCATCTGTAGTCGCGTTCTCGATGCAGGATGGCAGGAGCTGCTCAGAACATCGCCCCGACAGAGGAAAAGCCGAAGATGGCCGCTCGGGAGCCGTTCTTGTAGAAGCTGTTGTTCGCGGATGCTCCGGCGGATAAAGAATCCAAAGGGAGGCAAGATTGGAGCTGAAAGTAGAGTTTGCTGTGTCTTGGATGAGCCTAAACAGAAATGGTAATTGTAGGTCGGGTTCTTGGCCAGTGACCGGTCCGAATTCGATGAGCTACAAACGCGACGACGATGACGGACAACAGCGAAGGGCATAGATTTCTTCCGCGAAGTCATTGCTTACCACACAGATTCATTGGAAAATGATATGTAAGGCTCAAAAGGGAATAGGCAAACAAGAAACCCAGTTCCAAGTCTGCAGAGACTCATTCCAGTTTCGTTCATTAGATTAATCACTTAGCTGGTGGTGGTAGGTCTGACATATCTAACATGATTTAACGTTGTCAAAGAAACATCTTGACTGGCTTCCCTCGGATAATATATAGAATTCAGGTGTTTTTTGCGGCTTAAGGAAGCCTTTTTCTCTAGACACCTGTGCTTTTTTCGTTAGAACAGTGTCGAAGATTTTGAAAACTCTTGTCGGAACGGGTCTAGGCGGAGAAAATAATGTCCAGGTTTAGTTTACCGGGTGCGGTAGCTTTATTGAGTGTTGTAGCGGATAGAATCAATCGCAGAGCATAAATTGTGAGGATCATGTATTTTATTGATAATTAGAATCAATCTCACGAATTCTTGAAATGTGATTGATTCGATCTAATATACATTATATGTGCCATAAAAATTTGTGAAATCGTTACTAACTATTTTAAAAATTTAAAACTGTTACATGAAAGCGTAATTTCATTTTCAATATCCTATTATGTACCGCGATTGGTGTGGTGGTCGAAAACACTAATCAGCGAAGCTTTATAGTTGCGAAAGTCCAGGAAACTTCGTATGGGTTATTAGATGATGGATTATCGGGTTGGCCCAATCAATACTTATACGCGGAACATGGAGATGTGGGCTTTTGAAATGTCAGACTCTTGCAGAAATTCGGTTGGTCTTTCGTGGTGAAGAGAAACCCGCCAACTTCCCATTCAAATTTGACAGAAAAATAAAAAAAAAAAAAAGGGACGAGATTTCACATTTCGAAATGGCATTTCTGTAATTATGGGAAGGACAATATTGTTACTTTTGAAATGTAGTAATCTTTTCCTATTCACTTTCACTGTCCCATTTCTAGGGATGTTAATGATTTTAGCTTAGTTTAGTTTTCAAGAGACCGCACCGAACTGAACCATTAGAGTGTAAGCCTGAATGAAACAAATTTCGCCCTGAATTGAACCAAAAATTCAGTTCGGTTCGATTCGATCTTTGATGTTTAGTTTGAGTTTTTATTATTATTTATTTTCCATTTTCTTTCTTTCTTTTTTGGTTCCAAAAGTCGACAGAGGTTGAGGGCCAGAGGCCCACAGGAGAGGGCCGAAGGTGGTCAATTGGCCCCTAAATGACGGTTGTGGCCCATGATGACCATTTGGCATAAGGCCGAGGGGCAGCAACACTCTTCTGGCCTCAGCGAGGGGGCTGTGACCCCTCGCCAAGTGGCTGGCAAACCCCTCTAGCCCTTACCCTCAAAAAAGAAAAGACTGAGAGAAAAGAAGGAAAATGAAATAGCTAGAAATAATTACTATTTTCAAGATTTTAGGTGCGCTTTGGTCAAGCGAGACCGAACCAACGAACCAAAATAAAACCGACTGAAAAAAAAAAAAAAAAAGACCGTATTTTTTCAACTACCTGAAATAAAAAAAAATGAAACTGAACCATGATGCACACGAAATTTTCAATGTAGTTTGATTCAATTAACAGTTTAGGTTTGGTTTTCAGTTCAATTTTAACACCCTTGCCCATTTTCTTTCCATTAGAAAAGGGTCAAGGGAAAAATATTTTTCCCCACAGG
>JAGVVM010005186.1:0-24423 GCA_019149425.1 Psidium friedrichsthalianum
CCCCAAACCCCCCCCACCCCCACCCCCCCCGCCGCACAGGCACGAATAAGTTCTTCTCTCCTCACCCCCCTGTCGTCCTCCGCAGCCCTCGATCTCCCCCCCGCTCTCCTCGCTCGACCCCGTACGCAACGGCGCCTCCGCCCAAATGAACAGAAGACGGAGGAGCAAAACGAGAGGTTGAAAACAGGCTAGATACAAAATAACAGCGACAAAACCAACAAATACGAGCACCCGCCCTCGGAGCAGAAACCCCCCAAGACACGTAGAGAAAGAGACGACAGAGAACACATAGAAAGAGAACGAAAAGTAGACGTCCACCGCTAACCCCGCGGAGAGCGCGGAAAGTATGCTAGCGCGAGGCAGAGAGATAGACGGGAAGCGAAGTGGCCTTGAAGAGGTTAGGCGGCCGCTTAAAGCGCGCCACTCCCTCCAGACGACGACGCGCTGTGTTCGAAAACCCAGCCGTAAGCAGACGAATTCACTCCTTGCATCCCCCCCTCTGCGCCCTTTTTCAAACCCAGATTCTTGCTAAGACCCATCTCCATACACCACCAAACCGGCAAAACACAGCCGGCCCAACCATAAAATTAAAGATAAAACATAAGAAACATGAATGATTTTGAGTAGGAGTGTGTGCAACCGGACCGGATTTATCTAGAACCCGGATTGAAACACCCAAAAAGAAAAAAGTTCTTAAAAATCATTCCCCAAAAACAATTTTGAATAGATTTTTGTTAATGATTGTTAAAAATCAATTTCAAAACCAGTCCGATTCCTGGGCACTTGGAACCGAACTGGCCCAATTCCAATCGATTTTTAACATTGTTAAAAAAAAAAATCTAGTCTCGCTTACCTCACTTTCTTTGTTTTTGGTAAATTGTAATTTCTATTGCTCATATTAAGGATGGTTACTTTGGTAGATAGTTAGTTTTATTATTCATCTTTTACTTTGAATCGTTTTATTACTACTATCATATTTTTGCTAAAAAAGAAAAAAAAAGAAAAAAAGAAAAACAGGGTCACGAGTAGATCCTAGAACTGGATCGAAAAAAACATAGTAGGTTCCAAAATAGGTTTCAGGACAAATAGGTAGGGGTGAGCGGTCTAGGTTCCGTACAGGTTCTACTTGGAACCTGGAACCTATCCGTCTATACAGGTTCCTCATTTTGTGAAACTTGGAACTTACCCTACATATCTTGGAACTTAGAAGCTACCCTGTCACAGGTTTCAGGGTCCGTTCCAGGTTCCACATGTATTCTTAGTTGAACGATTACAGTGAATAATCACATTTAATGACCATTACCTACTGCTAAAATTCACTGGCCACAACTCATATTTAGAGACAAAATATATGAAATATTAACAAAGTAAAGTCTTAATGATAAGTGGTTCCGGATTACACACTCAGCATTAGATATTATGGAATACCGCAAGATAACACAAAGACATATAAAAAAAAAAAAAAAAACTTGCTTCAGGGTCCAGGTTCCTGTTTCAGGTTCCACCTATCTAGAACTTGGAACCTACCGTCAGAACAAGTTCCCTAATTTTTGGAACCTGAAACCTACCCTCCATATCTTAGAACTTGGAACCGATCAGTTCCATCGGTCCGGTTCTTTAGGTTCTAGGTTCTACCCTGGAATCATGTTCACCCCTACAAATAGGATAGGTTTCAAGTTTTAAAAATTTGGATTCGGTTATAACAGGACCTACCCATCTAGTCCATGCTCACCCCTAATTTCGAACGAGAAACCCGGGAACATAAGATCAACCATGGCAAATGCCATGGTTGCTGAGAGAACTCCAAAGAGGATCTTTTCCATGGAGCTTATGGTTTAGGGTTTTTGTTTGTTTTGGCTTCATAAGGTTTGTTACATGTTCTTGGCATTAGCGGCCTTTAAAATATACATAATGGGTGCTCAATCTCATGTCTCAATAAGTATCACTCACCAAGTTTTCGGTTTGCCCACTTCTGTACTTCAACCTTTCGGATTCCTTACCCTGGGACCGACAGTTAAGAGTAGTGCTTCAAAGAGAAGATTTTGGCGTAACCAGCTTTTGTTGGCTTTGGGGGAAAGAGCAACAATTTACTGCTTAAACCTGTTTAGGATAGATATTTTTTGCAAAACTCAACCAACAAATATCAAATTAACCTCAATAGCAACCAATCGCAATATCCTAGCAATATCAATGTCAAATCAATAAATCTATTGCTTGAAAAAAAAAAAAAGATGAAGCAGAAAAACAACACCTGAAAATTTTAGTGGAAAACCCAATGTGGAAAAAATCACGAGCTATAACATGATACACGATAATTCTTCCTAATCACACAACTAGAGGCTATTCTTAACACAAAGAAGCAAGAAAGACCTAAACTCCTAAAGAAATTGAGAGACAACTTGAAGAAAGATTTCAACGCGCAAAACCTATCAACTTGTAGATCTTAACCTCATGAACGACATACTAATATTTCAGCCATTATGACAAAGTTTCATCGTCTAATCTAGACTAACCTTCTCCTGTTCAAAGCTGCACCTTCTACCTATCAGAACGGGTGTTGCAAGATTCTTATCTATTCCCTTGCCAAGCAAGCGATCGACGATATTTTCTTCTGCTCTTCAGATTTGTTGGAAATTGTCCAAAAAGCCCTAAATTATTGCATTTTTGCCGATTCAGTCATAAAACCTTCAATTTTACCAATTGAGTTCATTTGGCTAATTTTGATTGGAAATTATTAACGTGGACATTGGTCATCCTACACAATGTGGCCGGTACTAACATGGATAATTTTTTAATGATATTTTAATATTCTTCAAAAAGAATATTTCATATTTTTATTTTTCTTTTTAATTGCCTTTTTTTGTGTTTTTTTTTTTTGACCTGTGACAATCACCGATGACCCTCCGGCCTCGAGGCCTCCCCCAAGAGGTGAGGGTCGCCTCGCTTGCGGTCAGTGTGAGGCTAGCCTTGCCCAAGCTAGGGCCTTTGCGGCCTAGTGGCCATAGCCTAGGTGGCCCTCGCCGGCCTGAAAAAAGTTACAAAAAAAAAGGAAAATAGAAATGAAAGATAATTCTAAAAAAATGTTAATATATTTATAAAAATTATCCACGTCAGTGCCGACCGTATCTCGGAGGACACCGACGTTCACTTCGGCAAATTTTTACCAAATTGTCCAAAAGGATTTAATGGTAACATGTGAAAATGTTTATGATTCCGTGGATAAAAATGAAAGATTTAGGACCGAATTAGCAAAACTACAATATGTTTAGGAATTTTGAGACAAATTTTCCTGGATTTACTAGTTGTAACGTTGTGACGGAAGCAAATACCCAACTTTATCTACGTCTTTTTGTCTTCCCTGTATTGATAGGTTTAATTGTTATTGATAGTATTTATATTTTCTGGAGTTGCTTCTGTAAAGGTCTCGGAGTAGTTTGTCATTGGAATAATAAGATCATCCTTCATAGGACTGCTCGTTCAGTGAGTTTGTAAGTTTTCGAGCTAATGACTCCTAAGAATTTGCCTTTCGCATTGTATGTGTTAACGCACTTGCCGTATTCTCGGATCTAATTTACCAATTAATAGTTCAAGATGACAAACACACATTGAGCAAAAAGCTCATAGATTAGCAGCGTCGTCATCCTAAAGTGCTTCCTAATTTTCCCTTGGTCCCCAGCTGCTTCAGAGCAATTTGTGAATTCTGTGTATATGTGCGTGTGTCGCGCGCGCTTGCTTGTTTCAGGTTCAAAATAGGATCGAGGTTTCTGTCGGGGTTGTCCTGCTGTGTTGCCAGGGACTCAGATTCTCCAAGCTTCTTTATTCGAGAATATGCCATCGCTTTTCCAGATTTCCTCTTCAAATTCAGGTGGTATTGGACTGGTAACTTCGCTTGAGGAAGTACGGTTGATCGATAGTACTTGGCATTGACATTACCTTGAGTGCAACTATGAAACCCCAAGGACTAATACTCTCTGGAAAAAGTACTTGATACAAAATGGATACAGGACCCTTGAGTGTCAATATTGTGTGCGGTGCCATTTTGATCACTTAAGTGCCAAATTGAAAAAAAAATGATCATTTTAATACCGATAGCAAGAAATTCCGGCAACCTCACTGGATTTGGCACTTAAATAATCATTTTTCAAAAAAAAAATTACACTTCAATGATCAAAAAATGATCACTTTAATGTCAAATCAAAGAAAAAAACGACCACTTTAGTGCCAATAGCAAAAAATTCCGGTGACCTTGTCGGAGTTATTACTTCAATAATCGTTTTCAAAAAATTTGGCGCTTAAATGATTCAAAAATAGTAGCACCAACGTAAGCGCTGTACACAAATATTGACACTTGAAATGTCATTTTGCCATATAAAATAAGTTTTAGCAATATGGGTGAATCGCCATATGGATTTGATATTAGTCTAGTCGAGTTTGAGCACTAAGTTTGCATTGCATGAAAATAAGCCGCGAGTTAAATGGTTTCGACCTGATCCACCATTTTAATGGCCTTCCTTTACTCATTACGAAGATCAATTCCAGATTTCTCAAATGATTTCACAACATTTTGAAATTCTTTCAAGAGCAATAACATGCTTTTTATTCATTCAGTCCCATTCTTTATCTTTCTTGTCCCCTTTAGCCCCATCACCGAAGATGGGGTCATACAAATCTTTATAATATGATATATTTTTTATTTGAGATTTCCAAATAGGGTAATTCGAGACATTTAACTCAAAGATGATGCCATCGGTATCATCCATCATACTAACTTTGACACCACTTTATTGGAGAGAAAGGGTGACAATTTATTGCTCTAAAATATTCAAGATCAACATCTTCTCCAAAAATCAACCAACTAATATCAAATTAACTCCAGCAGCAATCAGTCACGATATTCCTACTGTATCAACCGCAAATTAGAAACTATAGTGCTGAAAAGAAAAAGACGAAGTACAAAAACAACACTCGCAAATTTTACGTGGAAAACCCACAGACTACTCGAAAAATTTCGCTAATCATCATGAATAGTAGGATACGCAATAGTTCATATCTAGTCATAAGACTAGAGGCACTTCACATGAGTAAAACACTAATATATTATCTCCAAAAAGGTGGATTAACACAAAGAAGCAAGAAAGATCTAACCGCTACCGAGAAATCGAGAGAGAATTTGGAAAAGAATTTCAACTAACACAAGAGATCAACTTATAGATTTTGAACTCTTGAACAACATACTAAAATTTTAGCCAATTTCAATAGAATTTCACCTTCAAATCTGGCCTGGACCGCCTCTTCAAAGCTACAGTCTCTATCTCTTTTCTCTGCTTAGGCAAAGATAGATCTCTCTCTCCCTCCCCCAAAACGATCAACACCACTTCTTCTTCTTCTTCTTCTTCTAACATGATGAGCTACGCCCCGGAAGAGGCAGATCCAGTCCAACCCAAACACCTTATGTACGTTTAGGCCAAGGAAAACAATGACTCTGATATCGAGTTGAGAATTGAGATGACCGGAAAATGTAATAATCAATGGTCTTCGCGACTGCTACGTCAAACCATTCGACTCCGACGACATTATCCTAACATAATGACCTGTCTATGGCCTAGAAGTCGATTGGAGATGGCGACAGCGAATCAACATATAGCAGAAGCAGCGTAAATCTTAATCCCAAAGGAAAAAGGGAACTTGGGCGATCAAGATCTTTGGACATTACATTCTAAATCTCAAAAAAGTTGGAGCCGAAACTTCGTACGCTCTCTCCCATAAATTTGTCGTTGGCGCTCCCTCTCTTGCTTCCAACCAAAGACATGTGAAGAACATGAAGATGCTTCCCATTTTATAAGCAAAAGAATTTGGCTTGGCGCTCGACTGCTCGATGCTCGTTATAAAATAACTTCCATCGTTGGAATTAGATTCGCCGTATTTAGATCGCCTTTAAATAAATACACATCGAAAAAAGCGAATTAAATGCTAGCAAATCTATTCTAAATTAATCTATACCATAGATTAATCTTGGTCAGGTCTTCACAAAAGAAGAGTGGCCTTTCACTGTTTAGAGTTACTTTTTAGTTTCTCTTACATATTGTTTCTAAATCTTGGCGCATTAAATTTCATTTGATATTAAACATTTAAAATTATCTCATATTCGTAAATATTGTGATTTAATATGCACATAACACTTTTTCGCTCAGGACATGAATCCTCTGCTCCGTACAATGGTATTCCTGTTCGCGTCTCAACGGATCTCGACCGCCGATTTATAAAGATGGAGTTGCTGTCGATGGGCCGAGATTTACCGAGGCGCCGAGAGGAGCGAAGCACGGATCGCGGGATCTCCGTGCCGACGTGGAAATTGCACGGGGCACATAACAAAATTGTAGGAAAAGTGCCCGGTAAGGAAATTTCGTGACGGGGGAGATGGGAGGAAGGACCGGGGGACCCGGGAATTGCGTGAATGGAACGCCTTGACGAAGTAAATGGGAGCGATGCGGAGACCGATGCGTAGGCACCTCCCGATCTACGCACCGCAAAGCACGGGTCGCCCGCCCACGACAAACGTTGCGGTATCGAACAATGGACCGCACGAGATTCAATGACCCACCAGGAGTCACCCACTACCACGATTCTAGTCCGGCATTAAATCATTGATTAAGTGTAGCAGGAGAAATCAGATGGGTCGTTTTGCGGAAAACCCACGTTTTGAAAAGCATTTTGCTAAAAAGAGGCTGCTCGTGTCGCTCGTAAAAATGACTGAACGGAGATTATTTGTTTCTTTTTTCGCGAGACAAAACGAAGCCGAACTCGAATGAAATGCCTCTTCTTCCCGTTCTTTTCGGCGCTTTGAGAGTATACTTTCACTTGTTTCGCGTGAATAGGCCCATGTGATTTCTGCGAGATGAGTATGAGGGATGGAGTACATTGTAATCCCGCCGCGACAGTATAGCGAAACGCTAGCAATGGTATCTGTGGTGCTTGATTTGTGCACAGGAATTTGCCCGACCCGGAACATCAGCTGCGTTACTGACCAACGTGAAAGTCGATTTCCTGATCGCCAGCCGCTGATTGGACTTGGGCAAAAGTTTAGCAATCGCGGGTCGAATTGTCCCTTCTACAACGAGTTCTTACACCTCTGTTATTACAATAGAAAAGATCACGCATTCCACACATCATCCAACGGTGAATATGTCAAAAAAAAAAAAAAAAAATTCATGAAGACCCGGATGACAGAAGCATTGCCAGAAATTCTGATTAGTTAAGAAGTCAGTCGCAGGTTGATGAGGAGGAGACCAGGGAGACTGGCAGTCGCTCAGATTCGAAACGTGCCGCTTTAAAAAGCCCGGCAACACAACACTCTCATTGCAAGCATACCCTCTCTCTCTCTCTCTCTCTCTCTCTCTCTCTCTCTCTCTCTCCACAGGCTCTTTCATAGTCCCCTTGTGTTCGAACCTTGGCTAGCTCCAGTACATTAGCAGGGGAAATTTCTTGCCTTTCTTGCTTTTGTGTTTGTGCCAGAGAGGTTTGAGTGAGAGAGCACCCCTCAAGAGAATGAAGCTGCTGTGGGTTGGGATTGCTGTGGGGCTCTGTCTCAGGGAGATGGTGAATGGGTATGAGCGGGTCCCTTTCAATGCAACAGAGCTGTCCCATTTTGCAGCTCGTGGAGCTTCCCATGCTGTTGCTAATGACCCTCTCATGGTTGGCCTCAGTCTCATCCAAAGTGCTGCTGCAAAGGGAGCTGGTAAATCTTGCACCTTGCTCCTTTTCATATGTCTAGTTTGCTCTCCTGTACTCAAGATTCGATCTTTGTTGAGTTTGAGCAATTAAAGTCCTGGACTTGCACATGTTGTCATGTTCTGTCCTAATCTGCATTTCTTGTGCTTCCAGTCTGTTTGGATGGAACACTTCCCGGATATCACTTGCATCGCGGATTCGGGTCAGGAGCTAACAGTTGGCTCATTCAGTTGGAGGTTCGTTAAAGCAACTTACAGCCTCTAGTTTGTCCAATGAATTGAGTGCTTAGTGATCATACTGGCTGTATGCATCCCATGACATGCTATTGTTACTTGTGCTACTTATTGTGAATATACAAACTTCAAATTTCAAAACATCGTCGCTATTTCATGGCAAACCGTCCTCATTTGCCCACGTACAAGAAGCATGTGGACACTTGCTTAAATCTTCCTTTTGTATAATGAAACTTTATAAGAGATATCGAGTCTTATTTCATACCATTACAATGTGAGATGACCTTCACCAATGACGCATCAATTGGGTAACTATAGCCTCTCTCTCTCTCTCTGGAGATGTCTGATAAGTGCTTTTCTCCACATTCCTGAGACATAACCAAAATGGCAGTAAATTCACAATATGCAGTCTCATTCCTTATAGATCCTCTTGTGATCTATCTCAAAGAAAACATTGTTAGTCTTGTCTCAACAAATTACTTGCAAAAAGTACAATACTTGATTATGCTTTTCCCGGGAGTTGGAAGAATAGCTGATTACATGATTGAGACTTTACTTTCTGAGGCACCTTTTGGCAGGGTGGAGGATGGTGCAACAATGTGAGATCTTGTGTTTACCGGAAAAATACTCGACGTGGATCCTCTTCATTCATGGAAAAAGAGATACCCTTCACCGGAATACTGAGCAGAAACCCTGAAGACAATCCTGGTTCTCTTCGTGCTTTGCCTAAAACTTGTTCCCAACTTTGGTTCTAGTCTTTGTACTTTCCTTTTGCTTCTAAAGACTTAACTTTAAAGGATTTCCAATGTGCAGACTTCTTCAACTGGAACAGAGCAAAGGTTCGCTACTGTGACGGTGCCTCTTTTATCGGGGACACTCAAGATAAGGTTCATTTTTCTTCGAACTTCTCAGTCTCGTGATTCTTTAAGTTAGATGTAGAGATCCTTTAATAGAGATATGACATCATGCAGTGATGTTGTTATTTTTGTGGAAAAGAAAGTTTTCTTTCTTCAATAGAGCATGTTTGATCGGTTGACCATCTTGTTTGTGTTTCTTTACTGGTGTTAGTCTGCTAAATGTCAATTGCCCAACCGTATGACTAATGTTCAAATAAATTGCCGAAGCATAATTTGAATTGGATAGTTAGGAGAATCAGGAAAAGACTTTCATCAATGTTGGTTTAGATTTCATAAACATCTTGATTTTAACGTACAAACTACCTTAACTGAAGGATGCGCAACTAGAGTTCAGAGGACAACGCATATGGTCAGCTGCAATGGAAGATCTGATGTCAAAGGGAATGTCATCTGCCAAACAGGTTAAACACAAGTCTCTTATTCTACTGCTATGCAATTGTCTTGATCATTTGACCTCTGAGTGTTGCTCTCTCTACTGTCATCTTTAACTCTGTGTACGAAATTTTTGGACTTTTAGGCCCTTCTTTCTGGGTGCTCTGCTGGAGGCCTGGCATCAATTCTTCACTGCGACGAGTTCCGTGATCTGTTCCCTGGAACAACAAAAGTGAAGTGCTTGAGTGATGGCGGATTATTTCTTGATGCGTATGTATCAATATGCCTTGATTTTGTCCTTATTTCTCACGTTTCACTCCATGAAGCATCTCATAAAATATTTCTGGTGGCTTTGTTTCCCTGGATTCTAGGCTTGATGTATCTGGTGGGCGTACCCTCAGAAACTTCTACAACGGGGTAGTGGATTTACAGGTACGAGCACATTTTATATCTCCTCTACCTTCCAGTTTCAAGCTCTGGTCAGCCAACTTTTGAATCGGTAAAATTTATGCCATAAACTCTAGGTTGCTTGAAGAATCACACACTGTATCTCAAATCTGTTTAAGAATCGTTAAGCCATTTGAGAGTAGTATGTCAGCGTATGATGATATCTGATGTGTAGAAAGAGCATGTAGCTTTTCCAATTAGGCTATTAGCAAAATGTTTATGTTTTTCCATTTTCTTTTGATTTCAGCGGGTGCAACAGAACCTTCCACGTACGTGCATTGATCGCCTTGACCCTACACTGGTATGCCTTTGCCATCAACTTGACTCCTTGAAGTTGATACATATTTCGAACAAAAAATAAAATAAAGTCCATATATACATATCTGGCGATCATGAGTTTGATCATGGGCACGGTAAATGTAGTTACTCATTCCCAAATTGATTTTCTTCTCTCCTAATGTTTATCCTTCCCAGTGCTTTTTCCCACAATACTCGATTTCCAGCATCAAGACCCCGCTATTTCTGCTCAACGCAGCATACGATTCATGGCAGGTGATGGCTCTCTTCTACAGAAAGCATTACTAACCGATGCATATGGCAACGAATTGAGCTGCCGCGAAGATTTTAACATCATTTATCTTTCTATAAATCAGATTCAGGCCAGTCTAGCTCCACCATCGGCTGATCCCCAGGGATATTGGCATGAATGTGCATTAAACCATGGAAAATGCACTTCGAGGCAGATTGAGTTTCTCCAAGGTGAGTTCTGCTTTGGCCTTATGACAGGAAGTAATGAAATATGCATCCACAGTGAACCTACCAATCATGCTTATTTGTTTCTGTGCGTCAAATAGGGTTCAGGAGCCAAATGCTGAACGTGATAAAAGATTTCTCTAAGTCAAACAAAAATGGTTTGTTTATCAATTCATGTTTCGCCCACTGCCAGTCGGAGAGGCAGGACACTTGGTTTGCTGACGATTCCCCCTTATCGGAAGCCAGGTAAAACTGTTGTATCCCAATCTAGCATCATCCTCACTTGATGATTATACTAAACACTCGCACATGACCCAAGTTAAACAGAGAACAACACATTATTCATGGTATTCATTCTCAACGGTGATGTGCAGCCTATTGCAATTGCTGTTGGGAATTGGTACTTTGATCGAGCAGTGGTGAAGGCCGTCGATTGTGCATACCCTTGTGACAACACCTGCCACAACCTGATTTTCAAATGAGGGGACAACTCGTCTGAGTCAGTCTGTTCACAGGACAGCTCTAGGGAAATGATATACCCATACTTGGTCGGCATAGGAATTTGTAGCTCATGGATAGCTGATTACAGACAATAAAGATTAAAGGCTGCTGAGAAGTGCAAAAATTAAAGTCAGCTAGTCTCTTACTGTTCTTCATTCCAGTGGCGTTTGCTTGTTTTGCTAGTACAGACACTTTTGCTAACTTGTCAAAATGTTGTTCTCCCATGCATCCCACTTGTATCTGCACTAGCCAATACTATATTTTGTTTGGTATCCAAAATGCCGTGTTTATGGAATCGTATCCCACGGTAGCGATTTTCTCTATTTGTATAGCAATTCTCGCAACATTTAGTGACGGTGACTCAGTGTTAGTAAATGGCATGCAAATCTTCCCTTTCAGGTCCACTGTTCCTGTTAAAGTGAACTGCAAGTTTCTTCCTAGTTTCTTGTCATAGTACTCTATCGAGACGAGTGGTAGCTCGGCCTGCTTGTACGTGGAATGAAATGTGATTATCTAGTCATACTTGCGATGATATTTCTATACATGTAACTGTGAGTAGCGAAAAAGAATGTGTTACTTGTTAAACTAGTAGCCTTTCTTATTGAGATGCAAGCCTAGAAAATCAGATTGTCTGAAACGAAAATGGTTGTCAGAATGCCGGGAACATTATTTTTAGCAAAATAGATTGTTAGTGTCACATATCGCAGAAATATTCTGAATCGTGTATCGCTTGGAAGATTTACGAGCAGATAACTGGAGAAAGTTTTCATTTTTAGCATGAAAAGAGCTGGAGAAATTGGCAATGGATTTCCTAGGAGATGATAATTAAAGTTTCCCAACTTCCACTTTATCAACCTGTCAGTGGAAAATTTACTTCCAATCTTTCTGCTGAATCATATCCATTGAAATCAAATGAACCAAATCAATCTATGAAAATCAGTGCAAAGCAACTGAAGCTTGTATCTTTAGGAAGATGCTGATGCAAACAAGCATATGATGTGTGTTAGCCATCGACTCTCACATCCACAAAGATGGATTGACGCCTATTCTGAATCGTATGGACAAAAAGTTGGCCCAGGAAAACCAAAACGAGACATGGATTTACTACGAAAGAAGTCACTATCTCAGCACATGCAGGTCATATTACTGACTAAACCTCGTGAAAAACAAATGAGTTTACAACGAGACACCAAGAGACAGAGATGCACAAGAATGGTATTTATAATCAAGATGCAACTGTAACATCTTTGACACATAATTGGATGAACACATAAGCTCTAGGGATCAATCTCATACGTTCAGTAAACAGTAAGGGAAAATAAAACAGAGGTAAGAATTGTATCATTACCATCTGCAATGCACACCTGCAAGAAAGGGGAAAAACGGAGGAGGAGGAGGTTGTGTGGAGAATTCTTGTTCATACTTTATTGTCTTGAAACTTGATCTTCAGAGGATCCAAAGAAGACGAAGAATTTTGCCCTGACGAAACAGCAATTACTTGAAGAGTCTTGCCATACATGTCAGAAGCTGGTGAAGCTTGCAGAATCTGATCATGCGGGCAACTGCTGATCAAGCCACCACCAGTCACTGAGGATGTGCCTGCTGATGGTTTGTCGTCACTGTGCTCCAGTTGAGAAGCTTCACTTGGTGAGAGGTTAAACATAAATGGAGTGTGGTGGAGATATTCAAACCATTTCGCGACTTCTGCATCACAGAGCGACGGGTGAACCTCCGTTTCTTTGTCGACTCTCCCACAGTCGGCCAATAACCATGAGATTGGGGAGTTTTCAAAGATATGATCATTCTGCAAGTTAACAATGCCGCTCCAGTAGCTACTATTGTTGCCGTTGATATTGCAATAATAGTTGTCAGAGGGTCTATTTGGCTTCAGAGCTGAAAGGACCTGTTTTGGACTGATTTCTGAGGTACTCCAATTCCAATTGTGATGTAGAGCAGTATCTAAACTTGCTGATGGATCCATGGGGGTTGAACATTTTAACTGCTGAAGGCATAGCTCGCCTGCCATATCAGTAGGCTGAAAGCAGGTGATGAAGCTTCCATCGCAGGTGATGAAGCTTCCATCGCAGGCGATACTGGGCCTCCTTAATGAGAGCTCTGGCGATGGAGTCACTCTAAGACTCTGGCTGCTACTTGTGGAACTGGCCTGGGAAAGGTTCGGCTTAGTGGATGCAACGGAGACCATATCGTTGCTTTCACCCATTGCATGAAACTGTACTTCATCATTGTTTTCAACCTTAGAGAGGGGCTTGTGGGTATTGGGTCAATCCCATTTTTCCTGAGCTTCTTCTTTATGTAGGAGTTCCATAAGTTCTTTATCTCGTTGTCAGTCCTTCCAGGCAAATGTGCTGCAATCTGTGACCATCTGAAAGAAAGGAACACCCATTATACTCCTCCATTTTGGAGATACCTTTTCGGTGATGGAAAATGAACAGATTAAATGTATGTTTAAGTGAACTCTTCTTGGTTTCAGTTTCGTCCCCATGAAAATGGACGGTAACTGTCTCGAGAATTGAAGTCCTGAAGTGAAATGCTACCTGTTGCCTAGAACTGCATGGAGTTCAATTATCAAGCTCTCTTCCTGCTGGGAGAATGCACCTCTCTTCAAGTCAGGCCTCAGATAGTTCATCCACCTTAACCGGCAACTCTTCCCGCATCTTTGCAAGCCTACATAAATCATTACGACATGTGAAGCTGGCCAAAGAAGAACGAAAATCATTCTCCACTGTTGCATTACTACAAAGTGAAAGGACTGACTTGTTTGATTTACCTGCAAGCTTTGGGACTGAGCTCCAACACCCATGTCCAAATTTGGTCATGTAGTTCAAAAGCTTCTCATCTTCCTCGGGCGACCACAGACCTTTCCTCAGCTTCTGTTTGTGACAGCAAGAGTGTCTTCCCATGCAAAAATGCCTTGGTTTCAGGAAGAATCGCTCTAATCTGTCAGGCAAATGAAGTGGAGAATACGTGAAAGGAATATTGTAGGTAGAGACTGCGCTAGACGACATAGAAATGAAGTGTGGTGTCGTGACTTGTCGAATTTATAAATAGCCTACTGGAAATTAGAACCTTTTTTTTTCCTTCCTCTCATCATTTTTGAGGGGCTAAGATTTCAACAAATTACAAATCAGCTTTGCGGCCATCTGTTGCCGGATGAAGATGCGTACAAGCTCCACGTCAGCATCGTGGGGCAGACAGCGTCATCGATGGACGGTCCAGATGCAGGTACAATATGACCTGCGGGAGTCCCATCAGAGGTTTAGTCTCAATGAATGTGTCAACTTGGTGGGCCTCCTGGATAGAAATTATCATTTGACTAAGGATCTGTGTAATCACAAAGATTGCTCGTAGCTTTGTAAAACGAAATGCTGCAGATCGGAATGTCATGGTAAAGTATTGATTGTCAAATTCATTTGCTCCATGTATTCTGATATCAACAAGCAAGTCATCCAGTTATATCAGCAGATGCTTGAAGTACTCTCGTCTCTTTGAAGAAGATACTGGGAAGGAACAAATAATATAGTCCTACTTTTAGGGCCTATTTCTGAACCAGATACCAGTCCAAATACACCTAAGCCTCATTCCTTGCGGCTCTTTCAGACCATTTGAGAGTCTCATGAACACTTCATGAAGTTCCACGATAGGTCCAAAGGTTGAAGTATTCTCAACTTGTTAGAGACATGGCAGAATAGGAGAATTGAGACATATATTGCTCTCTCATAAAGTTGCGAGAGTGTCAAGAATGTTCAGTGGTAGCTTTATATGAAATGAATATCGTCCCCTCCAGAAACGCAAGGGTCAATTGCAACTGTTTCGATAATAAGACGATGAGAGGATGAAAGAGAGAAGTTACGGATAGATTTCCGTTCCGAAAATAATGAAAGACTCACGATCTAACCATAATCTAAACTTTGAGAGAGAAAAACACAAAAACCAGAAATAAGTCTCTTTTGCTTTCTCTCTGGCAAATTTCAGAGAACTCTTGACTTTCCATTCTGCTAAGGCCGGAGAGGTTGCGTGATGCAGCAAGACCAGGCTAAAACAGCTCATTCATCAAAGTATTTGAGAGGAAACTTGTTTTGCAGATCCCGAACGTGGTGTAATGCACCCGACAAGTGCAACTATAAAATGAAGTTAACTGTAACTGTAGTTTCAGAACGAAAGTCGTCCGCCTGAAGTCATAACTTTGAAAGGCAAGTGCATTATTCCTTTTTGCATGTCCTCAAAAGCAAGGAGAAATATTTCAAATTAACTTTGCACGACTACTTTGTTCTCTCCTTTTGTTTTGACATCATGATCGCAGTGAGAACTGGTTATGAGATTTAAATACAACTTTCTGCCTTCTCTAAGAGTATGTCTTAAACATGGCACACGATGTGCTCAAAGGCGTGGCAGTTTTAGGAAATAAATGAGAAGCAACAGCTGCTATGTTATGTTTAACTGTATCTTCTGGGATTCAAGCTGTACAAAACCATTACCGACATTACTGTCATGGGATGAAAATACACTCTACAGCCAAGAGAAGAAGCAGCCAAGAATTGTTAAAATGGGTTTGGAGTATGGTGAGATCTTTCACACCTCCATTATTGTGTACATTGAAATGCGTGTACCCATTACATTAACCACTGGCTGTCGTTTGTTCAATGTACTTCCTGACATGAAGCTTCCTTGACCTTCGCTAATCCCCCAATCGAGACAGCGCTTTAACAATTTGACTTCATTGTGAACTGTTTTCATGCTTATGAGAAGAGTGGTCGCTGTTACAAGAAGTTAACTGCTGTGACCTTATCGCTTGCCTTCCAATCTTGGTTAATAATTCGGATAATAAGTCAAATTTTCGATGGTTAATCTGTCAATTCATTTAGTTAGTCGGTATGGAATTCTCTATAAGGTAAGGTCTTTTACAACATTAATGCTTGGAAGCGCAGATATTCATTGTCAGAACCAGGCAACCAGCTTGTTATCTCATCATCACTGCACTTAATCGATACACGTTTCTCTTGTTACTTGAATTTTGAACTAGGGGTTCAGTCGCGCAGCCTATTTTGACGACTTGATGGTGTTGCTGTCACTGCTGCCGACTGCTTATCTTGAGATAAAAGATGGAACTGTCCCTCTGCAATAGGCTCTTCTGCTTGAAGAACTCAGGTGATGTAGATTCTGATATCTTCGGAGTGCTTTCATTTCTCGGGCCATCCATCGTACTTTTTCACCAAGTGTAATGGATATGACCTGGTGAAGCGAATTAGAGGCCAGTTGTGATGGTTAGTTGTGATGGGAAATTAATCCATTATTTGACATCAATGAAAGGATGGACTTGAACCTGGTTCACAATCAAATTGTCATTTGAATAAGAGGGGGACATAATCTACATGTCTTTGAACAAGAATTTCTTACCCTTAAGAGTAGTCAATTTCCTAAGACTTTTCGAGTGCGGAGCGAGACAACTAATCGACAAGAAAGCTCCCGACAGTGGTACTTTAGGCAGCACACCTCGTTCTTACATGGAGCAGATATCGACGTCCCTGGTAGAATCACATACAGTACCTCATATTATTTACACATGAATGAGATACATACATGGTACAGACAAGAAGTTAACAGCTAAATATAGGTCTACGGTGCTTTTTTTTATCCCTCTCAACATTCATTATTTGGCTAAGAAGATGGACACCATTGGTGTACTAGGCATTTTCATAGAAATCAGGGTCACGCTCGAGATGATGGTCCTGATGCTGATTCATCCTTCTTAATTGCCCCTTCAACAGTAGTTGGAAACATAAGCACATGGATGCTTAAATTATCAAAATCACAAGAAAATTGCCAATCGTTTTGTCTTGTCAAGACCAAAGAGCAATAATGATGGCCGCGAGGCCGATGTTATCACGACTTTCCTTACCATTTATGGAAGCTTAAGATCTCCTGAGCAATGATGTTTAGATAAACCGATGTTTGATCTCCACTTATTTCCTGCATTAGGCTTTCTAATGAGATTTAGCAGCAGTAATCATATGCAAAGGAGGAGGAGGAGGGCCTCTTCATGGGTGGTTTGGTTCTCGGCAAGTGGTAAAGGACAAGGGAGGCCCCAAACCACTGTGCAGATTGACTTTATTAAGAAGGCAACATGATAAGAAGTCTTTCAATCCTTTATTTTTTTTTCAAATCACATCAGTTATCAACAAGCTTTGCGTGGTCGAAGTGCTTCCTTGTCCCCTGTCTTTACATAATTACCACCTCACTTTTGCTTTGTAGTGGGAAGTGATGGTCAACTTTTCTTGCAACACTTAAGTAATTGCTTTTTCTTAGGTTTTGGGAGGAAGTGTTTGACCTTAATTGCACTGTTTGAGATTCTCAAATGAGGCTCTAGAGTGACCCCGTGGAAAAGCAAAGTCACTTTTCTTATGAACCTTGCCCTGTGCTTATTGGAGAATGGTTTTGATCAACACATTAAAGTGAAAAGACATTGAGCAAATTCAGATCAGAAACTTCTGTCTTTGGGACCGTTGAAACATTAATTATTGGGCTTATTATTAGCAAAGGTAGTTTTAGTCTTTTTCATTATTAGTGAGCCCCTACTACTCACTATATATATATATATATATATATATTGATGTAATCCCTAATTATTAGAATAACAATTTTTCCCTTTCGTTTTTCATGGTATCAGAGTAAAAGGTCATGAGTTCAAATCTTTCCAGACTCTTATTTGTCTCTCCACGAAATATTTACTAGGCAAAAAGGCCAAACTAAGAGTGATGGGAAATATTACAGTAATTGAATATTATACCACGCTTTCATTTAACAACTTAAACTTTTAGAACAGTTGATAATGATCCTATAAATCTTTCAATGACAATTAAACAATGCAACTCTTCTTATCAATGTATATCTCTAACAACCACGGAAACCTCTAGTTCTCGCTCAGTTTATATAATCAATTTTATCAATCACACTTTTTCTTTTGCTTTACCATGATGTTTATGACTGCATCTAGGACTTTGCTGTATTTGTTTGTTCATGTAAATACCGCTGTATGAATTGCTTTGCTCTTAAACCTCTCTTGCACGCAACATAGCCGAATTTCAAGATGATGAATAGAGCAATCGTCCTAGTTCCTTTTCAATTCTAGATATATAAGTATTTTGCTCAATCCTGACGAATTTGATGTGAATGAAAGCATTTGCTCCATTTGACGGCTTCTTAAGCTTTATTTCACAGTGGTAATAGTCACAGAGAAGAGGAGAGCATCGGCCATCACAAACATATTAGCTCCATCATGCAGCATCAGCTAAATATTTTCACTTGCTATAAATGGTCTGGAGTAGTCCCGGGTATCCTTGCTCGCCTGGACCGCACACAGGGTCAAAACCCCGCACAGAGCTTTCTGGGCATTTTGCTAGTCCAGAAGATTTCCGCAACTTGAAATGTTGCCATGCTATAGTTCTCCAGAATTAGGACGATGGAAACCAAAATGCCTCCAGATTCCATGGCTCAATGCACCATCACACACATGCATAATGATCAGACGCAAAACCTGTTGGACGACCTTTGCTCGCTTCGCTGTACAAATTTGTATATTAGGTGTCAGGAATTAGGAGCTAAGATATCTGATATGTACTTCCACGTAGTTGAAATTGCCAGGTGCCAAATGCTGGGGATATTATCATCAGCAGGAGAACAGATCTAGTCTGTGCACAGGCAAAATTGCAAAATAACTCTTTGGAAACACTAGGAAGCCAATACAGATAGTATTGATTCAAATTTATTGAGAGTTCAAGCCAAAGAGCACCAAGCGTGAACAAGAACTTAAGACTCAGGTAACACTGAATTAGCACACTGAATTAGCTCACTAATTCTAATTGAGATGCTAAAATGCCAGATGACGTTCTTTTGAATTTACTGTTCCAGTGCAAGTCATAATCTGTTGTTGCAGAAGCAGCCAAGTATCTTAGTACCTTCCATACAAGATCAAGTCATCAAGATTTGCTATCTATTAAGTATAGCATAAGAGAGCAGACTTGCATTTGCAGAAACACATTCCATTTGCAGTGATTGAGAAAACATTTCTTTATTCTATTCTTGCGTCAGATTAACAAATCATGCTTAATTTTTTATGTAAGACAAATCTAAGAGTCAACAGTAAGATGAGCTTCCTTCGCAAACCAAAATCTGCGCTATGGCTAGTTGAACAACACCTAATTCAACTGGTCATTGTAAATATTTTAACCTCATCGACTCAAACGAGGTTTCCAGTTGTGTAACAGTAAGTTGCAGAGAAGGCAAAAGAGGAAATCTTCGATGGTGTTACTCAAGCGAACAAATACCTCTCCATCAAGACAAATCATGAACTGCTACAAAACATCAAGTTCAATTATTTCTCGCTTCAGCCAGTAAATAAAGATGATAATTTTTCGAAGTTAAACATGACAGCTGCTACTTACCCGCAATCTTCTCTAACAAGTCTAGTGCTGTTTCGGTTAGCAAATCAGCAACCCCACCTACGTTGATATCAGAGTCTGGACTAGTATTTTGCACTGATGTAGACTTTTGAAAACGCCATTTCTTCCTTGGAACTGGAATAAGGACGAAACTATTAGAGCTAATAACTGTGCATCATCCTACTTCATGCAAGTTGGGAACCCACAAGAGGTAGCTTATTGCATTTTTCGAATTTCATGACCATTCTTCTAGTGTCTCCTGACAAAACATTGTTGTTTATGTGTAACCCCATCAATGAACATGGTAAGTAGTGAACCTAAGTAATGGTACACCAGCATCCTATAACACAAATTCAGCATCTTGTTGAAGATCCCAATTAAGTTAGACACCACCTGACTGGATGCATGATTTGTTACGCAACTGGCACTATTGACATTCCGCATCGATTCCTTTAGACTGGAAGTTGTGGTCGCATCCGTACTTTCCATAGTACCTGGCCCTCCAAAGGTAGAGGTTTTTGGCCCTGTTCCGAGTTTAAAAGAGGCACTCCTGGAAATGGAACTAAGGACGACAGACATGGCGTCGACATAGGAAGTCCTTGACCAGGAAGACCCATCAAAGGAAGTTTGGTGCAACCGTACTGTGCAAAGTGGTCGAGGCAGACACATAAGGCACAGGGACATGTGTTCCACAATCAGGCCAACCATGCCCATACCCAAACCCATCCCGATACCATCGGCGAAAATTGGGCCATCTGTGATGGATGTATTCGCTGAATTCCTGTTGGAAACATCATTGGCGGCATGCACAAGCCATTCGCCATTGACATCATCTGGTGAAAGAGGGGAAATGGACACAATGCAACTTAGGAAAGGTTTAGTTTGTCTACAAAAGGTCAAATATTCATGTCTATTGTTACTCATTCTACAGAGAAAAGAGAGGAGGCTGGTTTACCTGCACTTGGAGTTGAAGCGTCTTCAGATACTCGATGGCCTCATCAAGCATTGATGCTTTGTCCACCTTGCAATAGCAAATTAACAGAATCAGCAAAATAAATGTGTTGACTGTCAAGTAGTAAATGATTCCCTCAACAGAAGTCTAAATGTTTGAATTGCACCTAGCTCATGCACGGAGTATTGAGTGCTGCATAATGAATATCGACACTCCAAGCAAGGAGTGGCAGATTTTTGGTTGACGGTTTATGCTTGATGTTCAACTTGACATCAAAAACCACATTTAGTTGCAAATTCTAGTTATACAATGCCAAACAGCTTCAATTAAAGTTAAATGACAGATAGTGAAATTTATCTTGAAAGGTCATGAAACAAGTGCAAAGCCTTTTTTTTTTTGGTTGTTTTTTTTTTGGGGGGCGGTTAGGGTGGGTTGTTGCGCGCAGGGGAGGGGGTTTTTGGGCAGGAGAGGGAGAGGAAGAAGGTCATGAAGAAAAAAGAATCAAGCACAAAACTGTCAACCTTATTGCAGTTTGGTATAAGTTCTTGCAATGCACGCATCTTCTCGTTGATCCTGTCCCTCCTTCTCTGTTTATGACGGGGCAAATGAATTTCCATCAGACTATGCTAGGGTGAAAAGCAACTTCATATGACAAGAGCTGGTAATATACCAACGAAAAGGAGAAACCATGTCCTTCAGATAAAGTTATTGAATGCAATGTATATCCATACCCTTTCAGATAAATTATGTACTTCGGCTGCTCGGCTTCTCTTGGAACTAGTACTGCGAGCAGCTGCTGCTGCTGCTTTTTTCACACCAACTGAATCTTCATCAACATCCTGCACATAATTACAAGTCTTGTTAGAAAATGGAAGATTAGATTCATGAAGACACCTCAGACTGAAAACAGGTAGAAACATTAGACTAACTTCAGCAAGGTCAGAATCGTTGGCATTAGGACATTTCCTCTTAAACTGCACTGTGGAGCATCTGAAGCTCTCTCTGCACTGTTTTCCTGAGCAAACAGAGGAAGAAGCAGCGGCAAGCTCTATCATCTTGTCATTGTCTGGTGATCCTTTACTCGAACTCGCACAACAACTTTGATCAACACTTTTATCATTCTTCAAAGCATCTTCTTGGCAAAACCAAGGGCTTTGAGGCAACCATCAGTTGCTCCCTTTGGACTTGGCAATTTGAACTTGCTTCTGTCCTTGGACAAACACTCGAGTTGCTTGCCAGATTATCAGCAATAATGTTATCATTAGCTGAAGAACACTTTTCTTTGCATGCAGCTCTCTCCACATTCGATGAGCCCGAGCCGCCGGCTCCCGCATTGTTCTCTATATTGGCGTGGGAAGGAGCGGCTACTCTTGCGAAATGAGAGAAGTTGATAAAATTAGAACTTTTGGCAGACAGTGTGGCATCCTTAGCTTGACCTTTTTCACTCGTAGATTGGACTGCCAATCTTGGTGACCGACTAAAGTCTCCAAAAGTAGAATTGTCAGTGATACTGCCTTTACTAGAGCCGACAGTATCCATGACTCGTTGCTGAAGAGACGGCAATGCTGTATTCATTCCCATTCCAGTTATCTCAACGTCTGATGCAGAAGGAACTTTGGCACTGTTCACACGCTCTGGATGAACCTCTTTATTGTTACTCTTTTGGTCGACTCAAACAATACAGATTGGAAAGCTCATTTACGCGACACCTGATAATTCAGGCAGGAAATCAGAGCTGTAATCATTTCGTAAAGGCTCATTGATGGGACAACTAAACCAAGGCACAATATCCTCCTCATGGGTCAAACACATTACGCTGGGCGTGAGGACATTGGGAATTCACTCATCCCAGAGTCCAGCTCTGCCTCAAACTTTTTAGCATTCGAAGCAGTGCCATTGCCCACATCTTTACCGCTAATCCACGGACTCTGAGAAGTGAATTCAGACGGTAAACCAAAACTAGATTGGCTCTTTTTGGGCCTACTGACTGTCCTTGCATCACGACCTGACCATTTTCCCATCTAAGCTCAACAAACTCATTCTCTGGTCTGCATATGACACGCGAATTGCGCATAGTCGGATTCATCATTAATACGTGAACTTGGAAAAATAATTCACACAAGCATGAAGTTTCCGATAAAGTGGGGGATAAAATAACTCACATGAATGACAGATCTGCTGAACATGATTGGCCCTTGTCTTGGCTGGAATTGAGCTTCTCTTGAGCCCTCCTATACAGCTCAAACAATGGCATTTTCAGAGTTGGAACCACTGCTATGTCCTCAAAATATGCATCAAGGCACAGATTGGACCTTTCACAAACATAAAGAGGCAAATCCTGAAAGACCCCAGAAACACAGAAGTCCACAAGTGCTCAAAACTTTTCTCTGCTTGAGCAAAACCCCCCTTCAAGGCAACTCCAGGAGAAGGGAAATTAGCAAATAAACAAAGAGCCCCTCCTTTTATAGTCACAAAACAAAAAATTGCAGTGAAGTCGTTATCAATACGTTTAAACATCTTTAATGTAATTTAATCAGCATAATCAAAGAATAAAAAGTTCTTGGTCAAAACAATTCTTTAATGCTTCCGAAGGACGCCCTCTCCAAAAAAAAAACACAAAAACTCGAATTCAGTACTTTCTTGGAGGAAAGTGAGATCCTTTGCACTTTATTGAACTAAAACTAGGATTGCCCAGTAAAAAAAAAAAAATCTTCACAGCTTATGGAGGATCACGCAGCTCATAGAAAACCGCAGAAAAAAAAAAATCAATCTTCCACAAATTGAGCAAGCGACAGCTCCAGAATCGCATGCATATGATTGCAAAGGAGCGAACTTTGCAGCTCTCTCGAATCAGTCGAAGTACGGACCAACTCTAATCCCACATGCGCTAAAAAGTCTGTCGAAGATGACGAAAGAGAATCGGAGAGATTTGGTGGAGATTATGGGCCAAGTGGGCGTGGAAGACGGCGAAATGTTTGCAGGATTGCTAGAGAAAGAAGAGATTGCCGAGAAAATTACAAAAAGTTCGTGCCTTTGGCCTTTTTAACTTGGGTCAAGAGTGGCTGGCTTGCTGCTGCGTAAGGACTTTAGATCTAAATTTCAAAGGAAAACAGCCAACAAATAATTATAGAATCACCAAAACTATTTTGCAAAAGAAATTTCTTAGGCCGCTTCAGAAATTGATATAATTTTCAATTTATCAAGTACTCTTTATGAAGTGTGCATAATCGGTACTTTGAAAAATGAAATCGGTACTTTTTGAAAAATGCAATTTCGATTTTGTAAGCATGACATCTTACAAAATGATATAAGAGCCGCATCCAGCTCTGTTATTAGTGTTTGGAAAACGAAATTCATATCCCTACGTTGCTCTCGAAAATAACATAAGCTGATGGGACGATAGGAGTGCTAGACGGTTTAAAGGTATTTCATGGTTTTTCATCTCCTTTCGTTTCTATGAGGCTCAATGAAAGCCGCCTATTTTCTTAACGTATGACCCGGACATCGTATCCATTTTTTTTTATAATAAAACGTCGTATCCATTCAAAATGTCGTATTTTGCAACTCTTATGTTTAATCGTCTTGCATGTTAATGTGGTGTCACTTAAGTAATAAAAGTGCAATTATTTTAGATGCATGTTTGTTTTTTTTTTTTTTGAGAAATTTTCATATAAGGATCTAAAGTGCTTTTATTTTTTTTTTTTCAAATAAAGACATAAAATGGACTTTATTCCAAATAAGGACCTAAAGAATTTGAGATTTAATTGATCTGATAATGAAAAACCGTGGGAATCATATCTTTCTTGCAATCCGCTTCGCTTCACTAATAAGTGTGGGGTAGCACCTTTTTCTTTCTAGCAAACTTCATGTGCTTGACTTTTGGAATCATTGTAATGGTCAACATGACAGGATTTGGAGAGGATTGCAATTTCGTCAAAAGTAATCCTCCCCCATATATTTGTTAATATTTTCACTCTCGAAAATCATTTTTTTTAATATCATACACATGCTTTCAAAACGTGAAAAGGAAACCTCAATAAAAATCTATGTATTATTGAAACACG
>JAGVVM010005187.1:0-17588 GCA_019149425.1 Psidium friedrichsthalianum
TTTTTTTTTTTAGGTCGATCCGCCGTCATCAACATCATTGACCAGAAAATGGTAATTTTGTGGGGAAGAGATGAACAGGTCCCTCCTGTAGAGATGGATAAAACCAATAGAACTCATAAATGTTCATTCACCTGGATAAAAATTTAACCAAGCATTCACCAAGCGCATGTATTTCTAATACGTCTAGACTCATCAACTAGGTTGGCGTATGTATGACCAGGTAGCTTAATGAAAGTTCACCAAGATGAAATTAACAAACAGTTCAACTAGGTTTGGCGTATGTATGACCAAATAGCTTCATGAAATTAACGAAACGAGCAAAGAAAAGGGAAAAAGGAAAATAAAGAAAGAACAAAGAGCTCCAAAAAAAAAAAATTAAAAATAAAAGAGGCATGTGTACCTTGGGAAAGGCCTTTTGCAATTGCACTGTTACCTTGGAACGGCCTTTTGCAATTGCACTGTCTCTGAAGTTCCCCACCAGCTTATATACATGGGCATCTTGTTGATGTAAGATTGAAAATGATCATAAGAACTGGCCCGGGACAGTCGGTAGGTCAGATCCAATAATGTCGTTTTGTTACAATAAATTGTACACTTGATCCTCACACTAACTATAATTTAGTACTTATCCGATACTCGTTCCCTAGCTTATCTTATCTTAGTCGATTATCCATGTTCTGTTGGTTAAGGGTTGTTAAGTCCATTGCTAAGCCAAATTGCAGACTGCGGAACACCATCCTTCCAATCATCATGTTCACGCCAACTTCCAAAATGATCATCCTGCCAAAGAGTGCAGATTAAATTAAGTTCCGCTAACAGCTGTCGTTTGTATTTATCTAATGTCGAATTTTTTTCGTTAGCACGTCCTGTGGAGACTTGTTTAAGCGCTCAAATCAAGAAGAATTTTGCAGCACGGATACGTTATTATCTCGGTGTTATGTATACCCAGTAGCACGAAAAGAACGAATCGGTCCTCGGTATGTACCTTAAGACACTTGTTAACATGACACGACCACTACGGACTTTATAGTACTTTCTTGGGATATGGTGAGCGATGATGTCTGGGGTTCCCTTCTTTTATTCGTTGCGTGTTTGGCGAAGACGGTGCGAGCAAAGGTCAGAATCTGACCGCAGGCAACTCCCACATCTAAACCTCCTTGTTGCTAGAGGAGTCCGTGATGGAGATTCGCGCGACCCGGAGATCATTCTTCCTTTCTCGATCGGGCCGAGTTGGAGCTATCATCGGTGGAGATCGTGGAGTTCGACTCGACCTAGTTCAAAGAGTTGGGCCTCTAGCGCTCGAGAGGCGTCCATCGTGAGGAAGGAGGAGAGAGCCGTCACGACGGTCTTGGTGGTGGGGTGGTCGATTGAGTGAAAGTTGAACTAAAAGTTGGTGAATTGGAGAGACAGAGAGAGAGAGAGAGAGAGATAGAGAGAGAGAGAGAGAGAGAGGGAGTGATTCACAAAGGTAACAGTTAGGGCTTGTAACTTTTCGAATTGATGAATTTACAAAAAGCCATGAAAAAGAAACTTGAAACCGAGCTGTCAAACAAGACAAATAATGTTATGTTATGACCGATTGAAATCTATCTAAAGGTTCATTGTATGGTGCGCCAATAACATGAGCTTACATATTATACCTTGTGTTCGCGCTTCCATTCATCATTAATTCAAGTCTCATTTATAAATGCGAAAAAGAAAAAAAAAACTTTGGACACTAAAATGTCAAAGTTTTTTGTACGGCGCTTATTTTGGTGCCAAATTTTTTTTGCCTGTTCACTTAAATGCGAATCGAATAAAAAACGATCACTTAAGTGCGAACAGCAAGAGATTTAGCTAAAAAATATATGTGACATTTATATTATAGTATTTTAATAATGACATGTCATTTGTAATTAAAATAATCCATCGAGTATTCACATGGCTAATTTTTTTTTAAAAAATTCAATCTCAAACTTAAAAATAAGCTATAATAAATAAATAAAATTTAAAAAAGAAAAGAAAAGCGGGGTTGTAGCGGCTAGGTATGAGCCGCAGCTAGTGGCCCTTGCCCAATAATCAGGGCGAGGGTCATAGCCGCACCAAGATTAATCGAGGGTCCCAGTCTCGCTCTGGCGCATGATGATGAGTGGGTGAAGCCGGATTGAAGGATAAAAAGCATGGTTCATGCATTTCTTCAAACATTTGGTGTGCAAGCTAAACAAATGGAGACTAACAAGCGAGCATGAGAAAGTAAAGTGAAATGGGCGATGGCCAGCGGGGGTCATTGATCGAGGCTCGATGACCCTACTTAGCCATCCTCCACCCTCGCCGACCTTGCCGGCGATGGTAGGCGGTGGTGGCAAGGGCTATGTAAGCCACCGTCACTGCAACCCACTACTTTTCCTTTTTTTTATTTTTTAATTTTTTAGCTTATTTATTAATTTTTTAGCTTTTTTATTGCTACTTGGATTTTCCGGCAAGTCACGTAGGATTAGGTATTAATAAAAAAAAATCATCATATAAGATTTTCGGCCAAAAAATTTACCAAGTTAGCACTCAAATAATTATTTTTTTTAAAAGGTACTTAAGTGATCCTTAAAAAAATTAGCACAAAAATGAACATCATCACAAACTTTGATATTTTTCTGATGTCTTTCTACTGAGAACTTTTACGGTTAGGATGAATCATGCGTGTTTCCATAGGATATCGTGGAATTTCATTTATCTTACTTCCCAATCTTCTTGCTCTCTCTCAATAAGTCCTCCATGGACGTCAAGATCTTAGCTCGGCATCTAAGTCCTAAGAGGGACATCGAACTCCACCACTGGCGATGAGCTTGACTTCAGCAGAGAAAGAGGCAGAGAGAGGAAGAGTTAGATCACCGGCCATAATTTACCGAGACATTCATCCA
This sequence comes from Psidium friedrichsthalianum, assembly GCA_019149425.1. NCBI lineage: Eukaryota > Viridiplantae > Streptophyta > Magnoliopsida > Myrtales > Myrtaceae > Psidium > Psidium friedrichsthalianum. Next base: position 2,895 of record JAGVVM010005187.1, read on the forward strand.
GAGGATCTTTATCAAAAAGAGCGGGTGCATTGAAAGACCAGAAATAGAAGGAAGGAACCAACCGAATCATCGTACGTACGGTCTGTCAATTTTCGTTTCATAAATCACTTCGCATCTCTTACTCTTTAAACCACCATTCTGAACCAACTTGAGTTTTGGGTTCAAGACTCCGGATGTAATCCCATCACGGATCGATCGATTCGATCGATATGCTCATGCTTCTAAGACAACCTCTACCTGTCCTTTTCCGTGCCTATCGATAGACAGACGGTTCACATGGCCAGTTGCGAGGGAACATATGAACAAGTCCTCCTTAGACAATGGATACAACCAATGGGATTCTTACCTATTCATTCAGCACCATTATTTCTTTGTTTAATAGCTTAATGCACCATTGACCTGGATAATGCTAACAAACACTTCACCAGATAAGTTCACTTCTTTAGGACATGGCACCATCATTGACTAAGTTAGCTTATGTATGAACAAACTACAGAATCTGATTCGCCATCCACTATTAACATTAAAAAAAAATACATCCTGGATGGTGTTAGTTGATCCTTTTTTTCTTCCATGGCACCTTTCCTTTTGGTTCCACTTTGGAGAGTTCATCTTCAGGATGCATTGCCTAAGCCTAAGGAAGAGTTTTCGTAAATCCACCAAGTGGTCGACTCCTTTACGGCTTTTCCGACTGGGTAATCCACGTAGCATTTTACGGTTTTATACAACATCTCTCTGAAGATTTGCATCATAGACTGTAGCCTTTTTTCTCCGTTCATTGGGCACTCACTCTCTTTAGAGTCGTTTAACACCTAGACTTTTAGGAAAGACAAGAGGGAAGGGTTCTTGACTCTAGAAAAGCAAAACCCAAAGAAAGGATCAACTTTCTCTCTGAAATATATAGTTTTTGTGCGTCATCGTTCTGCGGATTAGATGGCCGCCCCAAATCAATCTTGATACTAGAAAAATAAGGCGTGACGGGCTAACCATCAGCTCCCACCAACCCTAATGTGGTGGCATGCGAATCCTCTGAGATAAACAAGAGCAGACGATGACAACGGCGGATGGATTACTTTGACCCATTAACGAAGTGCCAAATAATGACGTGATGGAGAGTTCTGATTCATGCTAGCCCCAGTTACGCGTACAATAACATGAAATAAAGTGTAAAAGCAACGAGAAATAGAAACTAAGACACGAGATTTTATCCTGGTTTACCCTTAAATTAGGGCTACGTTCATAGAAGATTCCACTATAATTAGCACATCGAAGCTCTCGGTACTATCAAGCTCTAGTTTAAGCGTGAACCGAGATAAAATCTCGTGTTTAGATTTTTATTTCTTGCTGCTTTTACGCTTTACCATGTATTATTGTGCGTCAATCCTACCATGTGGTATAAGAATGAGGTTTGAGGTTAGGGTTTTCTTACGAAGAAAGATCCGAAAAATCGAATCTTGGAAAGATGTCAGCTAGTCTATCACGGATTGAAATCGAAAAGTTCGGAGGAAAGGGTTTCGAGTTATGAAAGTTAAAGATGGAAGCTTTGCTCGAGGATAGAGATCTTGGAAAAGATTGGCCAGTTCATGACAGATCCTGTGAGGATCCTTGTGAAACGTGATGAACTGACTCTGGAGGGGATAAAGCAATTTTCCGTTGCCGTGGAAAGAGAGGAGTAGAAATTTGCAACATTCTGTGATCTTTATGATACCCTCACCATAGCCCAAGCTGTTATATTCTGCAACACAAAACGGGAGGTGGATTGGCTGACAGAAAAAAATGCGAAGCAATAATTTCACTGTCTCGTCTATGCATGGAGACATGCCTCAGAAAGAAAGAGATGCAATTACGGGCGAATTTCGATCGGCGCAACACGAGTGTTGATCACCACTGATGTTTGGGTCCGTGGACATGATGTTCAGCGGGTTTCGCTGGTGATAAATTACGACCTTCCAAATAACAGAGAGCTTTACATTCACTCCATGGGTCGATCTAGACGGTTCGGGCGCAAGGGTGTTGCTATAAACTTTGTAAATAGTGATGATATCAAGATCTTGAGAGATATGGAGCAATACTACAGTACCCAGATTAAAGAAATGCCCATGAATGTTGCTGATTTTATCTAATTGGGAAGCACTCGGTTCGGCATCGAAGTGTCCTACTCTGCGTGGTGTCGTTGCATGCGACGTTGACTTTTTCCCCTTTCTCTCGATGGTTTGTCCGATACCAGAGTGGGCCAATCTTTTTGTTTTGGTGGGGTGATTTGTTTAGCAGTAAATATCTTGTCATTGTTGGTTGACTTGCTGATTGGTGACTCGTTACCTAACTATTAATGGACTGAATAGGAATACTGGAATATATATATATATATATATATATATATATATATATATATATATATTATTATAGAATGCATATGTTATCTGTGTTAAAGAAGTTTCACGGCAAAAAATTAATATAAGATTAAGCAGTTAATATATCTTAATTGACAAATAACTTACTCGTTTAAGTTTTTAAATGAAGGTAAGTCTTACTATGATATGTTGACAAGCTCAAACTTGAACTCCCTCTTAGCGATCTTCTTAGGTGAAGATATCAGACTTCTATTGTATGCTCCCAACAAATGCTATTAGAGCCGATGATTGATTGGTAGCCTATTCTCAATATGTATCGATGTTTGGTAAATATTTCAAGTAATGAATCTAGTGACCAACACGATTTCTAGGTATGTGTCTGTTGTGGCGTAGCAACACTGTCCCGATAAACGTTGATGGAGATTCAAGTTGAGATATATTAATACAGAATGACACTTGAATTAAAGGTGAGCAAACCTAAAATTGAGGAAAAATTATTAGGATGCATGCGTAAGTTGTATTAAAGAAGTTCCACATCGGAGAATTGGTGTAGGGTTAAGCAATTAATATATTATAGTTGACTTATAACTCATTGACTTAAACTTTTAAGTAAAGATGGATCCAACTAGGATATATTGACAAGCTCAAACTCGAGCACCCTCTTAGCAATCTCCTCGAATAAAAGTATCATGCTTCTGCTACGTACCCTCAATAAAAAAGATGCACGTCATGACCAAACACAAGCAACCCTATTGTTCAAGATATTGAGAATTTCATGCAAATAAAGATAAGATCTATGGGGAAGATGAGGCTAGTGTGGTAACTGGGGTAGACCAAGTGTGGAGGGGGGTGAAAATGCGGCCGAATCTGCGTTGACACTTGATTTTTAATTAATTTTTTCTTTAAAAAATCATTAAAATTGAAAAAAAATTCATAAATTTTGAAAATAAGCTTTGGAATCCTTGACCAATCTTAAGGAATCAATTTTGAACAAAAAATATTTTTGTCAATTTTTCTGAATTTTTGGAATTTCTTTTACTTAGAAAATACCCCCCAAAATAAGAAAATAGCATTTTTGACTAGAAAAATATGCAAAAATAGCCGTTAGTCTTATTTTAATTTCAATCGCATTTGGGTCATTTTAAAATTCAAAAATTCAATCAGGAACCTACTTTTCAAAATTTTGCATTTACGCTCCTGGTTTTCTAAAAATCTCAAATTCAAGCCTTTCTAGACCTATTTTCACTTTAGGTCAGTTATAAAGTTTGATCCTTGCACCTTATTTACATTTATGTCTAATTGGTTTCATGGTTTGAGCAGGTTGGAAAATGCACAAAAATATTATGCAATTTAGTCCTTGATTTACAATTTAAATGCAAGTTGGCACTCTCAGGCTATATTCATTCAAATCTAAGCCTATGTCCCTTTATTTTTTCATCATTCTTAGCATATTCGTGGGGTCAGTTGGAGTCAATTTGGTCAATAGGATGGTCGATTGCTCAAATTTTTTATTGGGGTTTAATTTGAAATTTATTGGACAGATCATAATTTCCAGTTGTGCATGTGATTAGACCTACTGTGGAAGCCCTAATCTGAAATAAGCAACTTTCTTTTTCTTTTTCTTTTTTGGCTAACGCCAATAATGTCGCTTTTGTTACAATAAATTGTACGCCTTTTTTTTTTGGGGGTAAAGTACAACAAATTGTACACTTCACTCTCACATTAACTATAATTTAATACGTATACCAAACTCGTCGACTAGCTTATCTTATCTTAGTCAATCCTTGTTCTGTTGGTGGAGGGTGGTTCTTAAGTCAATTGCTAAGCCAAATTGCAGACTGCGGACACCATCTTTCCAATCATCATGTTCGTGCCAACTTCCAAAATGATCACCGTGGCAAAGAGTGCAGATTTAATTAAGTTCGCTAACAACCGTCATCTGTACTTATCTAATGTCGAGATTTTTGTTAGCATGTCATGTGGAGACTTATTAAGCAATCAAATCAAGAAAATTTTGCAACATCGAATACGTTATTATCTCCGTGTTAGGTATACCCAGTAACTCGAAAAGAACGAATCGATCCTCGATACGTATCTTAAGACACTCGTTAATATGATCCAACCACCGCGGAGTTTATAATACCTTCTTGGGATATGGGGAGCTCGGATGATGTCGGGGGTTCCCTTCTTTTATTCGTTGCGCGGTTGCGAGCAAAGGTCTGAATCTGACCACCGGCAACTCCCATTCCTAAGAATCTTGAGTCGAGTTAGGTAGTTGACGAGGTAAACGACGACCCGCAAGAGAAGGAGAAGATAGAAAAATAATAATTCGGTTGACCGTCGCAAAGGTGACAAATATCCATTTAAAAGTAGTAAGAATTGTTCTCAGAAAAATTGTCCAAAAAAAATCATAAAACATATTATAATTTTATCAATTCAGTCTTAAATTTATTACATTTGTGCCTATTCAATCCGAAACTATTTTTTTATGTGATAATTTAGTCATAAATCTTTTATATTTATGTAAATTCGATCCATCCAACTAACTTCGACGAACCAGCGCTGACATGGACACCAGGCAATTCAAGGCATTATTTGATAATATTTTAATATTTTTTTATTATTTTATTTTATTTTTGTTGATCTTCTTCCAACAGCTTCTCTTTGACCTCCATCATCACACCAAATTTTTTTTGCTCATCTTCTTTCTCCGTCTAACAACCGATTGAAGGCGAAGGCCGGTGAGGCTCGACCTGGCCGACAACTGGAGCCGCTGCCGCCATGGCCAGGCTAGGTCGAGCTTGCTTGGCCATGGCATCGCCAAATCTGGGCACGCCGTAGCAAGGTGAGGCCTGGGCGAGCTTCGACCTCACCCGGCCATGGCCTCGCCGCCACTGGGCGAGGTCGAACTCGCCCAGCAGCAGTAGCTCCAGTGCCAGCAAGGCCTCACCTCCAACTGGCTGTCGATCGGGGAAAATATCAAACGTGCACGATCTTTTCGAGCAGTTTAGAGCTTACGCTCAACAATAGAGCTATTCATCTCTCTCCTCTGCAACCGACTGGGACACTTGGGGAATGACGGGAATGAAACACTCGAAAAAAATTAGGGCTAAATCCAATTGGAACGTAGTGCGTGAGCTGCAGATGTGAATGTGAATCCAATTGTTTCCACCACACGCGAACTCCTCACCATCTGCACCGGCGTGATGATGGGAGGTCAAAAAGAGAAGCTAGAGGAAGAAGATTTGATGCCACGGTTGGGCAAGATCGGCCTTGCCTGGCCATGGCGGCGGCTCCACGCTGGCCTTTGCCGCCAGCCCGTTGCCAGCAACCGGCTAGGGGAAGAAGATCAACAAAAAATTTTTTTTAAAAAAAAAATGGCGTGATGATGGGAGGTCAAAGAGAAGTAGCAAGAAGAAGATCAACGAAAATAAAATAAAACATAAAAAAAATTGAAAATATTAAAATATCATTAAATGTACTCCAGTGAATGTCGATTGGAATTCATGTCAACATCGACTAATCAAAGTTGGCCGAATAGGCCCAACCGGCAAAAAATACAAAAAAAATTCAAGACTGAATCGACAAAAAAATATATTTTAATACTAAATAAATACGAATGCAAAAGGTTCATAACTGAATCGGCAAAATTAAAATATTTAGGAGTGAATTGGTAAAAGTGCAATACATTTAGGACTTTTTTTATAATTTTTTCACATTATTCTTTGAAAATTACACAAATGAAAATTACTTCGAAAGCGAAGACTCAACAAAAGAGACAAGGCTTTGTTTGATTTGCGGAAATCAAATGACTTAGATAATATATCATCCTAAGAATGATCGCTTGTAATTTCGAATTGGGCATGTCGAAAAATAACTAATCCATGTAAATTGAACACAAAGCGGAACGAGATATTCTATGATGGGGTCCAATAGAGCGCTGCACGGCCGTGTTTGAATGCGAAATCGACATCATGGACCTTCCGGTACAAAGTGGTTACTTTAAATCGAGTGGGTATGTAAGTTCAAAAATTGAAAAAAAAAAAAGAAAGGATAAAAGTTGAAGACAAAGTATTTTGTACTCAAAAAGGATGGAACTTCGTCCATTTAATTACCCAACCCTTATGGGGTCGAAAAATAAGTGATACTTTTCGATTTCAATGAACCAAAGAATCGGCAACGGAAATCGAATATAAGAAAGATGAAGCCAAGGCCGACAAGCCACTTCCGCACGGCCCAACTTCTTGGACCTTGGGGATTGAGATGATCAGAGCTTTTAGGGGCCTAATATTCGTTCTAAAGGCCCACTCTCTATCTCTCTCTCTCTTCGTTTTCTTTTTCAATATCTGCATTCGAATAAGGAAAAATGACATAGATGACCCCTTAAATTTTGATCCAGCAGGCATTATTGTCCATAGACTTTTTAATTTGTTCAATATGTCATATAAATATTAGTAAATATTCAGCTTAGAGTTTTAGACTACAGAAAATGTTCAACATCATCCTTTCATCAATTCAAATTAACAAAATCTGTTAATGTGCCTTCCAAATCTCTTGAGTTTGAATGGTGGGTAGCAAACAAAAGTTACGTGTTGATTATCCAAGTAAAATATTCATTGCAAATAGGATATAATAAGCCCATGTCGTCGAATAATGATGGACATGTTAATACCTTGGTATTTGTTTTTCTTATCTGAAGTAGATGGATTAAAAGATGGATGCATTGACTCATCATTCTTGTAAAATCTAACTTAGCATAAAATAATTCACATTGTCAAATAGAATCTGATTTTTCATTTAAGCAAATGGAAAGACCAGATTGGACATTTACTTATAATTTAGAATTACATTAAACAAATTAAAAGTATGTCATGGCATTATACATTGGATCAAAATTTAGAAATAATTCACATGATTTTGCGTTAAATTAAAACTATGGCACAACTATCAAAAGTCTTCAAATTGCCCCAAAAAGAAAGAAAAATTCAAAAAAAAAAGGGAAATTTTCAAATAAATTCCTAAAGTGTCATCATTTTCTTCAATAAAGTTCTAACGTTGACCTTGTTTCAAATAAGAACCTAAAATACCTTCATTGTTTCAAAAAACAGCTTGACTAAGCGTATTTTCATCATTTCATTTTTTGAATATTTTCCCCTTTTTTTCTTTACTTTTCTTCCTTTTTTTCCCCTTCAAGAAAGGGAACGGCCACGACGAGCATTGGGCTGCCTCGCTAGTTGGGCAAGGCCACCTAGCCCTCACTACCACCGGGTCATCACGCCGATGGCCACTCCCTTCCTTAAAGGAAAAAAGAAAGAAAATAAGGAAAATAAGAAAAGGAAAAAAATAGGAAATGAAAATGACGAAAATACCTTTGGTCATATCCTTCTTTGAAATTATAAGTGCCCTTATTTAAAATTTTCAATAAAAATTATGATCTGCGAATTATTGGTTGCCAAATGAAAAGTAAGAAAGAGAGAGAAAAGAAAAAAGAAGAAGAAGAATTGCCTATTCACTTTATAAAACAAAGCGGGTGTTGATAAATTCACTGATAGTGTAAAGGAAGTTGTCTACATAAACCATGATGTTTTCCCGAAAGATCAAGAAAAATTTTCAAATAAGGCCATGAAGTGGAACTTTTTCGAATAAGAACACGAGGTGATTTTATTATTTCAAAGAGAGGCCTAATCAAAGGCATTTTTGTCATTTACTTATTTTGTCTTTTCAGTTTTCCAATTTATTTAGTTTTTCTTTGTTGAGGCCGGTGAGGGTGCGACAACTAGTGCCGACCACTGGGCGAGGGCTTGGGCGAGGCAACCCCGGCTGGCCGCAAACAAAGCGAAACAGAGGGGGGAAGGTCTTCGTTTTTATTTATTTATTATTATTATCGTTGGAGTTGGACTTGAACAAGTTAACCTCTTAACTCCTAAATAGGAAATTCCCTGATAACCCAACCAGCCGTGTCAATTTTTAAGGGCTTGTCGAACGTGTGTTCTTAATTGGAATTGGGCCTTATCGATTATTTCCGTTAGGTGTGTCCTTTGCTCATGGAAATCTCATAGACATACGGAGAAGGACTACATGCATCTCGACTTTTGCTTAATGCGAAATACTTACAAAGTCTTTGAAGAGATTTCCGATCGAGACACCTGGAGTTGTGAATAAGTAAATGTGAGAAACGAAATAAAAAAATAAAAAAATGAACTAATTCCCTAAAAAATCTCCAATTTTTATGTTCAATGCCAAATTTGCTTGAGCTTTTTTTTATCTAAAAAAAACTCAAAACTTTAGGTCTAGTCCCAAATCTGTCATAAACCTTTTTTTTATCTCGCAAAAAAATCTCAAATCCAACTCTGTACATAAATAGCCATTCATTGTCCATAATTTTCAAATCTTTAAAAGGTTTCATTTTGTAGAATTTCAATAATTTTTATTAGGCCGTTGTTGTTATTCACGTGATAATGACACGTTGATCCCTACCCATCGTCTCATTACTTTGTTAACGTGGATTTGTTATTGACATGAAAATGTCGCGTCAAGTTCGGACCGGATTACGGGGATAGATTTGAAAAAATATCAAAAGCTGGTGATTTCTTTAGCTAAAATAAAATTCGGGATAAATTTGAGACCGAACCATTCTTTTTTAGACAAAAACAGTTCGGGTCACATTTGAAATTCAACCTCAAGTTTGGGTATTTTTTAGGAAATCGGGCCTAAAAAAAAAAAAAAAAGCTGCTGGCCCTAAATTATTCATTTTCTTTTCACAAAAGGAAAAAGGGCGAAGAAGGGGGTAGCTTTCCTGTCATTTTCTAGCTAATCAATGGAATCGAAACAAAAGTTATATTTAATCCCGCCTGGTTTGTCTCTTTCTCTGCGGTCAAAGGGACGATACATCGGCTTCGATCAGAGAGGCCTACCGACTCTATCCCCCCTAGCCCCTAGAGAGAGAGACAGACAGGGACAGGGACAGGGACAGACAGACATAGAGAGAGAAAGTCTTTTGTACTTTGAAATTGGAAAGACAAACAAAAAAGTTAAAGAACAAATGGAAAAGGAAAAAGGACAAAATCTTCGAGCCCAAAAGAGAATCGCTGATTAGACATGAGCATGCCCCCCCCCCCACCTTGACTCAGAAAAAACCAAGGAAAAGAATGAAAGTGGGTCCCACTTCCCTGTCTGGAACATCCCCGACCTTCACGCTCTCCTGCAGCCCGTGGTCTCCACGCTCCGGGCATAGGGTTTCTTTCGTCTATGTTTTGCCGCTTTATCGACCCCTGAAATGTAGTAAAGCGAAGCAGTACGAGACAAAAGGGAAGGAGTTTGATGAGAGCAGAACCATGGCGCGAACGTTCTTTTTCTCTGTTTTTTTTTAATTATTATATTCGAAACATGTTGGAAAAATATATTATTATTATTTTTAGCCCCAAAAAAATAGAACAGAAGTGAAAATAAAAATCTTCTATTACTAATAAAAATATTCTTGTCACTCATTTCCTCTCTTACAATGTAGTGTCTCTCTCTTGCGTCTTTGTCGCCATAAAAATTTATGCTTTAAGAAATTTTACGTGGTCTCTCCCGCCCCCCCCAAAAAAAAAAACAAGACAAAAGGAAGGAGTTTGATAGAGTAGAAACGGTAGAGATAAGCAAACTAAGAAAAATGCTGTGCAGTATTAAGTGGATTTTATACTTTCAATAAGTAGTATGCTTAACAAGTGTTTCCAAAAAGACTCTTTTGTTGATTTTATCTTGTGAAGTCGAATGATTACTAGGTGGCAAGCCTATTAGCATATTTTCACTCAAGGAATAGTTATAAATAACTGCACCGTTATTCTCTTTAAATGCGACGTAAGGATGATTGATTTTAAGGCTGATCGATTTTCACCTTGAAAGAGAGAATCGAGAAGCGTCCACTAGTTCCTGGATCCACCCAGAAATTGGCCCCCATTTGCTCCCGAATAGGTGTAGGAAGCGACCATGAGTAATCTCGCTCTACATTGCAGATTGGCAACAATGGTGAAAATAGTGATGCGGAACATCTAGTAAAAGATCCTTACCAAAAAAAAAAATCTAGTAAAAATGGCGGCGTGTTAGCTTAATAGCTTCAAAGAATGACATGGTGCTGAAAGAATGATATGAAAGTCGATATCCATCAATCGAAGGAATCACTTACTTGTAAAGACAGCCTATTATATATATAGTGCACATTTAGATTCGAGAACCGAGCTGATATTTGTGGGTTCTAATTTAGTGGAATCGATAACCTCCTAGAATAGATCGGTTCGATCCTGTTCGGGTGATTTCTAACTCAATCCAAATTTTTTTGCTCACTCCCAATATATATCACGATGGTTCTTGTATTTGTGCCTGTCGTGCAGCTATTGTAATTGATGAACATCGTGTGTCGATGATATAGATCGACAACGAACATTTATGCGCGGATTGGACACTCGATACAAAGTCAATTCCTGTACCGCCATATATCGGGCCACCGTTTTGGATTTGAATTTGTGCTTTTGCCCATTTGAGAAGCTGACTCGTTAAAAGGGCTGTCTTCTAAGGGCTGTCTTCTAACGTAAGCAAGACAGCTAGAAAAAGATGATTAGCCTTTTGACCTTCGGATATAGCGTCAAACCTTCAGTTCAAGCAAAGTGTTGTCTTAAATGATGCACGAGTAACAAGCTTGTAATATTCACGCAAAACTTTCCCTCCTTTCTTTTTTTTTTTCACATGTTGTACGCGAAAAAAGTTCGTGTAATATCACATCATCGCGTCGCCGTCCCAGTGATGCGACAACAAATATGATAAATTCGCGTAATATTTTAAAGGGTGAAAAGTCCTAAAAAATCCTAAGTTTTATTCGTGGGCGATGCATTTTGTCTGAACTTCATTTTGCGACATAAAAATTTTTAATCGTGCTTATGATGGAAACTCGACATATGGTAATTGTGTCACACGTGTAAGAGTTTGAAATTTTAATAGCACAGAAAAAGAGTTTGGATAAATATATCATAGTAAGTATGTTTTAGGGTTTTTAGTGGCCTTTGTCCCAATTTTAAAAGTACATACCTCCCATACTTCTACCGCACTGTGATATTGTATATGGAAAATATTTTTTTTCCCCTGAAAACATTGAAATGCTAATGTTATTTTTTCTTGATTTGGTCCTGTTTCCAAGCATAAGCCGGTACAGATTCCCAATTCCATGCATGCATGTCCCTGCAAGCAAAGTGGAGATCGCCATATGTATTCATCATCGGAGCGCAAGAACGCATCAAGCAACTTGTGCTGAACCTCGCAATTATGTGAATCATATGGACTAGTAAGCCGCGACATGAAAACGAGAGAGCGCTTGCACGCTTGCTTCCTTCACAACTGCGGTCTCAATTTGCACTCACTTGTTTGGGAGAACAGTGAGAGAGGCAAAATCTTCGGTTGTCTCCATCTCTCTCAAGAGCCATCGAAACATCAAGAGACGTTGAGACACGGCGAGTTCCTATCACTCCATCTTTGATTCACCTGCCGATTGTGGCCAAAAGGATGGGCAGAATATCTTGATTCCAACACTTTGCTTATGCGACTCTATGGAAGTGCACGTTGATCTCTTTTTCGTGTTCAAAAGCATCGACTAGTTTCGTTCCTTTTCTTGAAAGCGAGTCGAGCAGCACGACAAGCACGGCCGTTCTGTTCGGTTTGATAAACGCAAGCAACATAATCTTCACGCATGTCATCGTTAGGATTATGCGGACAAACATAATGAAAAAAGAGAGTAAATGCAAGAAAAGTAAATTCAAGACACGAGATTTTTCCTAATTAGCTTTTACATTAAAGCTATATCCATCAGAAGATTTTATTATAAATAGTGCATCTCATCCCTTCGTTACAGCTTTCGATTACAAGAAAAACAAAGATTATATACAGGCGGCACGAGAAAATCTCAGAGGCCGAAAAAGTCCTAAAGACGGGACACTCATACCTTTCTGTCGACGAGTGGTACCTCAACAATGCTCCAGCATAGCCAGCCATCTTTTCCTTTACGTGCTTGATATACCGACCAATCTGATATTATTTCATTTTTTTACTCGTGATATATAATCTTCGACGAAAGATTATTCTTCCGCCGGAGTGCATATGGAAGAGCGGACCCACCACTCCGATTGCATGGAAAACGCAACGTTATTGAATGATCTTTCGGTTAAGTTTCGCTTTTGCTCTCTTTACCCGTAATTAATGAAAGTTTGACCTGTGCCAGTCAAAGCTAGACCTTTTTTTAATTTGGTCATAATTCATCGCGGCATGCTTTGCTTACCACCTGGAGGGAAAAATAACTTTGCAGAGAAAAGTAATCTCCAGGTCCCTCCTTCTCAACATCACACACACATGTGATTAAAAAAAAAAAAACATCACGAACCCATATAAACTATTATATGTATAATTTGCGACCTTTTTGACTTTATATAAAGTATAAAAAGCTGTTCGCGTGATATTTGATATCACTGTTGATTATTTCTAATTACACAAATCTCTCAATTCTTGAGTATTTTAAGTAAAGTACACGGTATTATATATGCATCTATAATTAAGATTGTACCATTTTCGATAATACCGTCAGAAAAGTATTTTTTTAGTAAATAAAAAGGTTAATGTTCTTTTCTTATTCGTGTCTAATGAAAAAGATCGACAATTCAATACATATATATTGACCCGTAAATTGGCATATTTTTTGGATCGAAGGTAGAAAAGTAAATATTTATATTTTTGCTTTGGCTCGATAAAGAAACGAACAAAACCATCTCCGACGAAATGGAATGCCATCACGCACGGCCATCAGCCTTCCACTCCCGCCGTCATTGCAGAGAGGGAAACCACCCGAGCCCCACTCATCACCATCTGGAGATAATGTCTAAATATTACGCAAATTCTAATAAATAAATATAAATATATATTTTACGTGCGTATATATATATATATGATGTCTCCTCTCTTTTTTGGTCCCTCGCCCAGCATCATTATCCAAGAACCATCTTCTTTGTTCCCACTTCTTGAGTCCATTCCCTCTCGCCAGCGCTTCCAATGTCTTCAACCTCATCTTCGTCGAAGACGGTGGGCGGGGCGGCGAGGAGGGGCGGCGACTACGAAGGCCCTTCGACCTCGAGACGACGTCGCGGCGCCAACGAAGTCTGGCCCGAGCCTTTCCTCGAGGCCCTCGCGGCGCAGGTCGCCATCGAAGAGGCTCGCTCCGGCGGACGTCCTCGCCGTCGCTCCTTCGCTCGTCACATATTTCGGGTACGTACCGTCTTACCCCCCGTCCTTTTTCTTTTTCCGTCGTATTGGGACTGAATAATCTGTTCGCGATCACGAGCACCGCGAGGTAGGACGCAATCTTGGGTTTAAGTTTTATGGCTGGAAGCTACCTTTTTTTTTTGTGTTTACTCGCATCAATCACTGGTACGCACGTCTCACCTTCTCGAACATCGGCATTGTTCGATAGATCTCGAACGATGTCGCCCTCCTTGCCTTAAGAACGAGGAGAATAAGAAAGGGAACCTTTTCATGAGTTCACCATAAGGCATCACAGTGTTACAGAGTAGCAGAAGCATGAAAAAGCAACAAAGCGACCAGTTCACCTCTTCTTTCACGCGACGAATTTCGAAATGAGTACGATCGAGCTTCTCCATGAAGAAGCTGGATTCGGGCTATGATATTGAAGTGCCTAGGCATCCAAAAACCAAATTGGAACTGCTTTTTTCCTTTCGATGGGTCCTTTCTAACTAATCCCATGTCTCTTTCTGAGGGTTGCTGCTGTTTCTTCTTCGTGAAAAATGGTGATGGGTTCTTTTTCTTTCTTTTGTCCTTTTCCTTGTCTTCCTCTTCCTTTTCACTGCTTTAGAAATGGCTATTTCGGGCCTCTTTCCGTATCTCAATGAAAAGGGTTCTTTGGATCTGAATTTTTTTCCCGTTTCTTTTTGTCTTTTTCCCCTCTGTGATTTTCCCTAAGCTCTAGAAAATCTAACTGCCTTTTTGACTCACCTTTCTTGGTCCCTCCCCATTGAAGAATCCATTGGGAATGCAGGGCTTTTACTGTGACATTAGCTTGTTGGTGTTTTTTTTTTTTTTTAATGAAATGAGTGAGAGCTCAGACTCGCGTCTGTGCCCCCCATTCTTACGTAAGTCTCTCGTTTCTATATTGGTTACAGTACACAGATTCAGAAGCCTCTCTCTCTCTCTCTCCTCTCTCTCTCTCTCTTACTAACGGGCCCGTTGTTGCAAGAAGAGGTGTATCATTCGTCCTTGTGCTGGGAGGGGGGAAGGGCAGAAGGGAGAGAGAGGGATTTGGCAATCTAGTGAA
>JAGVVM010005188.1:0-16680 GCA_019149425.1 Psidium friedrichsthalianum
TTTCTATTATTTCATGAAATTACCTATTTGTCCTCAACTATAGCATATAGGAAAAGTGATTAACATGCAATTTTCAAAAGACAACGTTATAATAAACACTCAATCAAATAAATATTTCAAATATTAGGCTAAATGAACACATGTAGACCAAATCTATAATGGAGATATTTAAAGAAAATAATTTCGAGCACGCAGATCGGGTGTATAAAAATGGACCGGATTGTGGATGGTTGTCTTTAGTCACCAAGCCTCGACGGACTATCATCTCCATGGGCATCGCCGTCGATCGTCACATTAGAGTATCAATTTCCTACATTGTGCATTTGACTCAAAGCAAGTAATCAGTGAAGTTCAATCAATTAAAGGATAAAACGAGCATATCGAATTAAACTCTAATTATCGTGCTAATTTATCAACTGAGACATGCATTACGAAACAATATATTTCAAATTCATATATTAATTAAATCAAGTCATGCAAATTAACACACAAAAAAATAATCGATAATTAAGCACATAAAAGCCTAATTAGACAATATAGGCAAATAAAGACATTTTCTACCTATTTCTTATTTTTGACCCCTTTTTTGGTATTTTCTGAAAAGATCTATGATTTTTGGATTTTTTAATTAATTTTATATATTAAAAATGAAGCGGGTCGGGTCAGATCCATGACCCGACCCGGCATAGATCAGATCCAGACCAGGGGCCTGGACCGGATCTGCACGTGCTGAAGCCCCTACGGACTGAGCTCACCACATGAGCCCAATCCGTGATCCAAGACCCATGGGAAAAACAGGCCCAGACTTAAATTAAAAGCAAACTAGCCTAGGTTGTCACTCATCGCCTCTTCGTTGCGCGACTCCTCCGCTGCAACGCCTCATCCATAGCCGGATGTCCAGCAGATGAATCGTGGCCTGGCACCAAGCCAGCGACCTCGACGCCGACCGTGCCAAAGATCCAACGCCATACGGGTCAGGCCGTCTCCGCGATGGCGACATCTCATCCCAAACCTGCACAAAAGAATCAACACTCCCTGGGCGAGGAAGCGACAACAAATGCATCGACTATCTCGCTCGACTGGCTCGACTCTGATCAGAGGTGGGGACGGCTGATCTTGCCGTCGTCAAGTTTCGTTTCTCTCCGGTTGTGGACCCAAAAACAACAACGGAAGCAACACGGGACGAGAGGGTCGCGAGGAACATCACTGGCCTTGAGATTCGTCAGGCGCAAGGCCGAAAAAGGCTGATCGTGGATGGGCGCGTAGTCAAACGGCTCAGACTTACCAAGTGGAATGAATGTCGTCGGACGCTGATCGAGGACGGCCGGTCATCTCCTCTCGGCCTTTCTCGTACCAGCCCAACTCCATAGGAACTCCACGAGCTCTTCTGCCCTCTCTATCCTTTCTTCGTGGTCTGCTTGAGACTTCCCTTCTCTGCTGCTTCTGCGGAGGAGGTGGCGTCGACGGCGCCGCCCCCCCCGCCCCCACCCCACCCACCGCTCTTTTTGTTCTGTTCCTTGCCACCTTCCAATCTCCTTTTTCCACGTTTTTTTGCTGCTCTCTTTTTGTCCTATTTTTTTTTTTCGTCCCCGCCCCCTCACCTGCTCCCGTCGTACCTGCAACTTTCTCTCCTAGTTTTGCCTTTGTGGACCGGTCCAGAAGAAGAGTTGTTAGCTTTGGCTTCTTTGTGGCTGCAGAAGGGTGGACAAGAAATAGTGAGTGACGTGAGTGTGTGCAGGAGAGAGTGACGTGAGGAGTGGACTGAAGGGAAAAGAAAAGGGCAGATGGGCTTGCTTGTGGGTGGGTGGGAAAAAGGATTGCAGGCCCAGACTTCAACCGCGTGGGCTCGGATGGCCCAATCCGATTTTATTAATAATATTATTATATTTTTTTACTTTCTATTTTGCAATAAAACAATGAAAAAAAATATACCTAACAAATTAGACATATTTTATCTTATATAGAAAATGAAACAAGATTGCCAAAATTAGGTGTGAACATATTGAACCAGAAACCAGATCCAACTAGTCCTATTGGTTCGGTTTGATCGGCTCTCGATTCGGTCGATTCCATTATGCTCCACCATAGCCCAAAGCATGGGGTTCCTATCTTTCCTTGCTAGCTTACGGGTTGATTTAACTACATTCTTTTGCTTTTATCTTCAAAAATGGAACTGATAAAAATATTTAATATTAGCATGTCGAGTGGTATAAGTGAGGTGTCATACAAAATTTTATTCTTCTCCATCTCGTAAATAATAATCTCAATTGTTCCTTTCTTTTATTTTATTTTCGTGTTCCTGAGATGTCTACTCTCAAATATGTCTACTCTCAAATCCCCCCTACGAATTGATGTGCTCGTGCCAATTACGTGGGTTTGTCGACTGCATTGGTCATAGAAGTGCCTCGATAAGAGTAAATGAATTTTGTTACGAAATCTAGGAGGAAGAACGAATAAAATATGAGATGCATCATCAATTTCAGAATGATGCTAAAGATTATAAGACATGAATACTAAATGGGTTTATTAGCTGATGCAGTGAATAGTAAGTGGTTATTTAACTTGGTGGACCATTTGAACACACAATAGGAATTCGGCACATTATGGAATAAGCCCATTTGGCTGTGTTGGTCATCATGGTATAAGTTCTGATAGGATATGTCAAGATTATTCTTACTTTTATTAGATCTATAAACTATCTCAAAGGACACAAGCACATCCAATCTATCTTAGAGTCGCCCCCAAAAATAAACTCATCGTGGATCATCATAAATCTACAATTAATTTCTCAAATATGACAAGGTTCAATATGATGGTTAATTCTGTCAAAAAAACTATATTTATATTGGTGATAAGATTAAATATACTTATGTGGATATGTACTCTATCCTTTTATATGTTATGCAACGTGAAAAATATATTACTTATATCCTTTATAGAATTCATAAATTACAATTCAATCATAAACCATTCAACTCTGCCAATTTAGATCTAAACATTTTGCCTTTGTGAAAATGAGTCCATTTGGCTGATTTTGGCTAGAAATAGTTGACTTGTATATTTTTTAATAATATTTTTAAAGATTGAATTTTTAGTTATTTTATATTATTTTTTCATTTTGGCCGATGAGGGTCACGGCCACTCGTCGGCTAAAATCAAAGAAAGAAAAAATAATTAAAAATATCCACATAAGCGATTTCTGCAAAATTGGCTAGATGAACTCAATTGGCACAAATACAAAAGTTTAGGACTAAATGGTACAATTGAAATATTTAGGATTGACTTGGCACAAATATAATAGGTTTATGACTTTTTGGGTACTTTCTTGATGGTATCGTCAGGATTTTGTCACAACCTAAAAATCAAATTTCTTAGGTTAATGGATTATTAGGTTAATTATTCGACTAACCTAATTTGGATCTCCCAAGCTGCAACTTAGGTTCAATTTCATGTAATGATTATTTTGGAGTCACTAATTATTTGTGGTAGGTTGATTAGAAACATAAATAAATATAGCGGGAGAACTATTTTATTTCTACGAACAAGAGATTATGAATTCAAGACTTGGTTACATTCCCTTTCGTGCCAATTTCATGAAAATCCTTGATTAGTGATTTCACATTATTTTCTTTTAGAGTTTTCCTGTTTAAATGAAACGCAAACGCAAACTATATAACATGCAGAATGCAATTAACTTAATAAAAAATAATATAAAAATTATGACATAATACTAGGTATGCATGAGTGATGTAACAAAATGACATGGCATAATGACATGGCATATTTTTATGACATGGAAAGTATGCAATCTAAACTATATTGTATGCAATATGAATGACATTTTTTTGTATTTTTTGGTGCATTTCGGATTTTGTGAAAAATATAAGTAAAAGCTACCCTAAGGTGAAATAACATTTAATATAATTTAAGAAGATGATTTCTCAACTTCTCAATTTATATTAGATGTTATTTTTGACATGTAAAAGTATAGAAAAATGTGTTTTACCTTAACAAAAGGTGACATATTTTTGGGATTTTTTAGGAATTTAATTGAACGATAAAATGTGAAAATTTTGAACAAAAACAAACAATATTGCCCATAAAACATCTTCAAATTCGAAATTTCGATTTATTCACAACATTTCTCGTGATTAGGGCCTGCTAGTGAATATGATATAGAATTACCATCATCCTTATATACATAGGGCAAACCTTAAAATTCTATTTAAGAATTATCAATCCACTCTTCGAGATTGAGGATTTGATGTATAATTTACACGTACGGGCACAATCATACTTCGAGATTGAAGTAAGATGTTACCATTTTTTGAGGGAAAAGGCACAATTGAGAGCATGTGTTATGGGCAATACTATTTACTAATGTTCAAACTTTATTATAAAAATAAACAGAACATATAATAAACAAGATGCAAAACAAATAAACATGCTAAAAAAATCATCCACAAGACCACATAAATTTTGAAATTTAGAGGGGTGGCCGAAATTTGTGGGGCCATTAATCCTAACCGCCAAAGTTGACATATTTTAAAATTGAGGGCAATTATCTCTTGAGATTCTGAAAATTTTTCCGAATAATTACAATTTAGAAAAGATATATTCAATATATCAGAATATTCAATTAAGGTATGCAAGTCAACCAAAGCAAGCAACAAACTTAATATATATATATATATATATATATTATATATATATATATATATATATATTCTGATATAAAAATCTTTACCTATTTGACAAATTTAGTTGCCAAATTTGAATGAAGTTTCGACTCAGGACGGCTGAATCACGGGCAGTCGGATCCGTAGGTGCTCACGAACCTGAGAACTCAGACGGCTTGCAGTAAATTCACAACACTTCTTGGTCGCTTGGTTCATTGCACGATCTCTCCCCAGTCGAACCGTCAGTTCTTTGCTTGACCGGACCACCGATAATGCGATTGTCTCCCAATGATACTCGGTTTCTTTTTTTTCGGTCGAACAGTGATTGTCGGTTGAGGGTCGTGTAATTTTTGGACATACCTATGAAAATCTGCAAAAAGGAGCCAGCCCACTTCCAGGAGATATGGGTCTGACACCACTGGAACGTAGCAGAGAGATGGGATAACCTAAGAGATGGATAACCTACTGAATATTGAGAAAAAAATTATTAATATAGCAAACAACTCCAAATTAATATATTTATGATAAATATATTTTAAATTATTTTTTAATCATAAAAAATTTTAAACTGGTACATTTATGATAAATTTTTCTCAAATTATTTTTTTGACTATTAAAAACCCCTAATTGATAAATCTGTGATAAATTTATCATAAACTAATTTTTTATCACAAAAAATCTCAAATTATTATACATGTGACAAATTTAATTTATCATTAAATTGGGTTAATACCATGAAAAATTTCAAATTGACATCGCTATGACAAACAGAGGGTAAAAATCCTAAACTAGTATATCTGTAAATTGCCACATGTCATCCAACTTACTAATTTAATATTAAATTTAATGAAAATAATGGAGGGTAAATTTGTTATGAGTGTGTATCGGTTTAGGGTGAATTTATCATAAGTGTATCAGGTCGTTGTCGAAGCAGGAGTCGTATGGATCTCTTTGATGGACAGCGTTAGGTGTGGCAGTGGGGACGCGAAGCAACAACGGACGAAGCGAGGCCGTCGAAGATGCTTGGCCGCGCTATTCCCCTCTCCAATTCTCACGTGTTTCCACTTGTGTGCATGAGCAGAAAAATAGCATACTGTACTCTCCAAATTCTCTCCGTGAAATCTGCCCCTCCTCAGTGTGTTTATATAATGGTAGAGCTAGGTCTAAACTCCACTTTCACGGACTTAAAATATTGGCCTTGTCAATTGATTGGCTCTAATAACCTAAGGCCTTTCATTAGTTAAACCCTAAGGGGCTAACTTTTACTCAATTCAGCTTAATCAGGCCCTATTTCCTTATCAAATTTCGGCTAGCCCTATTTGGCTGAGTTAGGCTCAAAAAAACTTAAATAAACTTTAGCTCTAATCATATAAGCCCAACTCAGCTCAATTAAAGTTGAGAACACACCTTTTTCTTAATAAGTTTCGGCCGATCCATTTCCATCACTTGGCTAATGCATGCCCAGTCCATTCGTCCATTCAAGGCTTACTTCTGTTTCGATCCAATTAAAATGCAAAATGTATGCATGCTTGGAAGTTAATTAAACTAAATGCGAACTATACTACAATGATTTAAAAGAATTTTCTAGAGACAAGGTTAGTCTCTAATTTTTGCGCAAAATAAATGACTAAGAAAGGAATCAAAATTTAGGTATCAATAGATTTATTGCAAGCTCACTCTACGTGAGACTTGCTCTTCTCAGGAATTGCTTAGGATCGATATTCATATCTGATTGGAATGTTTTAGAGACTTATGTCTTGGTGCATTTGGAGCGGGCTTGTTAGGAATGGTCTTGCCTATTTTCTAATTTTCATAGCGGGCTTGGTGCTGGCTCGTGTCCTCCAGACACGCAACACACATGGTCCATGATAGACTTGTATCACCCTGACATGAGATAGCCTATCACCCGTTGTTATCCTACGCCATGGTATATTCTTGTCGACCAATCCTTTTAATCCTCTCAGCATAAATTTCTTATCAATTCTCTCATTGAAGGGACTTTTTAGACATACGAACGAACGTCAAGGCTTCAAATTCCTATTGACCTCAGAATCGAACCGCTGCGGAAGCTTTCCCACAAGTGACTCACCATTCCTTACCTATCACCCGACAGATGGACCAACTAATTGCCCATTCCTCTTCTTGCGACCTTTCTATCTCATCCCAATTGGGATACTACTTTCAAGCGACTCCAACCCTTTTGCAGGATTTACGGGTCTCAAGATCTCTCTTCTCAACAACTACCAATGCGGATATCATCAGTGTAACTAGACTTTTGGGTTGAGTCCATATCTCATAGTCATGGACATATGACAGGGGACTAGGGAAGTGTTTCTCATATTATTGGGTCCCCTGGAAAGTGTTTTAGTTACCCAAAAAAGTTTGGGAGTGAACTTTTTTGGTAAAAGGCATCAGCCGGTTGCTTGGGAAAATTATCGTGAGTTATTTGGGGAAAAAGGTACTTAATGAGATGGATAGACAGAAAGAGATAAAAGATTCGTAAAAGGCTAACATTCGGATTTAGAAAATTTCACAAAGTTAATAAAGCGTTGCTTCATTTAGAGGGAGATTTAACCAAAAAAAAAATCGTAAACTTATTACAATTATACCAATTCAATTTTTAACATTTTTTTTGGCTAATTGAGTCATAAACCTATTGCATTTATGTTAATTCAATCCATATGGTCAATTTTGACTAGAAATAATGGACTTAAACGCCAGTCATCCCGTGTGACACGATCGGTATTGACATAAACAATTTATAATATATATATTTTTTGAAATTATATAATTATTTATTTGTTTCTATTTTTTTTCCTTTTTTTCCTCTTTCTTTTTTCCCTTCTTCTTCTAGTCGGTACCTTGGCAACCGACCAGAGGTGAGGGCTCGCGAGTTCAGCCTCACCCGCCATAGTTTAAAAGATCATTTGATCGCAAGTCATTTTAGTTTTTAGAAGCTAACATTTTCAAAAAGATCATGTGACGATTAATTAATTGCAAATCATCTCACACGTTGATATCGAGTGATAAGCTTTGTCAAAAGTTCTAGAGCCGTTGACAGGTTGAGGAACCATAGAAAGAGAACCTAATAGTCTTTCAGAGGAACAGTGAGTGACAACTCGAAATATTTTATTTTGGGAAGATCTTGCTATTGTTACTAAAATGGATTGTATTGGCAATTCTGACTTCGACAACTGCTCCAATCAACCCTTGACGGTTCCTTGCTTCCCAAAGGAGTCTTCTAGATTGAAGATATCCATATAAAGAGGATCAATGAAACTTAAAAGGGCTAGATGGAAAATAGAGAAACACTAGCTTTGTTCATTACGATTTTCTCTCTGATATTGTATATATGTCTATCTGAAAGTTCTCTGGGTAGTGTTTGCGATGCTTTGTAATCCAGTTAAAAGCAAATGTACAAGGGTTATAGCAGTACTTGTATCCAAACCTACCATTTTATAGGATTAGTAGGCGTTGGTTGTAACTTGGCTTCAAGATTACTAGTGCAATTCAACTAGTGTTGAGACTCTTACCTTGGAAAGATGACGTAGATTTGGAAATAAAGCCAAACCCCTATAAACTTCTGTGCAATCTTCTCTATCTCCTTATTATTATCCATCTCTTCATTATTGGTTGTATCTGCTTGATAGCACACTTGCACATGCTACCCTTGGTTATACTATTTGCCTCAACAAAAAGCATCTCAAATATATTCTCTAACAATTATCTCTTTCAACTTTTTACCCTCATAGATCTTAAGTTATCTCTTTTGGCTTTTATCTCTTATTAATTTAAATTTAAACAAGTGAAAATACATCAATATACTTAAACAAGTGAAAATATATCAATATATCGATAGAGCATTAATAATAAATGATTAATTAAACGTAAGTTACAAAGAGAAGCATATATTATTAGATGAATAAGTGAATAAGTACACAACTTATCTACTTTATTGAAAATATACTAATATAAGTCGAGGATGTTTTATGTTACAAATTTATTACTTAATATTAATTCATCTTAAATATCACCGTAACACTAACTAATTGTGAAAAGAAGATAAAAGTTTAACGTATTTGAAACATGCATATTGACATTTCATTCAATTTTTGGTCCTTCTGAAATCCACCTATATCCTTCAAAGCAAATATCGTTAATATTATCTTATGTTAAGTCCACATAATTGGAAATTGATTCAAGAAAAGATTAGAGAGAAGTTCATAAGTTTGAATGTATCAGCCTGTTGTTCGACAGTTTTTTTTTTCTTGTTAAATACTACAATTAAGTAGATAATTGATTGAAACCGATGATCTCGAGCTTTGATTTAGATATTCAAATGATTGTACGATTAAAGCCAGAGCTGAAAGAGTGTTCGTTCCTATGATCTTCACATGACACTTCATGTTGCCTCTACAATTGCCACGAGGAAAGACACGAGACATAAATCTGCCACGTGGCTCTCATACGACCAATAAATTTTGTCTTATTGATTTGTCATATCCAAACTTTTATTTTTCATTGAGTTTGAAAGATGCTTCCTGACATTTCATTTAATTTTGGGTCCTTCTTTTGAAATACATATTTTTTAAATACGCCTTTTATCCTTTAAAGAAAATCCGCTTAGTAGAAAACAAAGTGAATACAATTTTATGCAGAGTCCGTATAACTTGAAATTGACTAAAAACACATAAGAGAGAATTTCATAAGCTTTTATGTGTTCGTTTGTCATTCAATGAATTTTTCAGTACCACAAATTTTTCGAAAAAAAAAAAAATCGAATAAAAAGACATAATATGGAGTTTTGCTTAAGTCATTCCAAAGATTCAAATGAAAGTGAAATTTTGAATATTATGACGCCAAAATAATGAAATTTACATACTCTACTATTAAAAAAATTAAATTTGTGAAGAAGCTGATAATATTTAAAGCACAGGTGCAACAAGGTTATCAATAAAACTAGAGGCATCAATGACGATAACCAGGCTAGTTTTCAATATCGATAATAACATAAAGTGGTGCACACCACAATGTTTGTGGTCCAATTAATGCAACACAAATTCAACTAGCATTATGGTTTATTAATGATAGACGGA
Organism: Psidium friedrichsthalianum; assembly: GCA_019149425.1. Lineage (NCBI taxonomy): Eukaryota > Viridiplantae > Streptophyta > Magnoliopsida > Myrtales > Myrtaceae > Psidium > Psidium friedrichsthalianum. The sequence continues at coordinate 9,776 of JAGVVM010005188.1, forward strand.
GATACAAGTTTTGGAATATGTAAATGTATATGTACACACACATACATATATATATATGTGTGTGTATATATACCGAGACTAACTCGATTTTGGCATAATTTAGCCCCTGTTCAAAGACTCTAGTTTCTTTGCAACAAGGATGAAATAGACAAATTGAAATGAGCAAGATGGAACAAGAATGGCCAACCAACAAGTTGTCTTTATTAGGCATGTGTCATGGGTCGATCGATTTAGCGTTCCCTTAACTTCGAGCTTGAAAACCTCGGGACCGTGACGCATGACCATGACTAGGATGGAAGGGTGGCAATCGCATAAAGATCACTCTTTCTCCTGACTGTGGCCGCAAAAGCCTCGGTCATATCCAGCTCTTCAGGAGTTTGCCCATCTGGAAGTGCCCAATCGAAATGGTACAGCAAGAGTGCCAGTAAGAGCTCAATATTGGCCATGGCAAACGCGATGCCCGGGCACACCCTCCTGCCGAACCCGAATGGAACGAAATGATGATACGTCCCAATGAAGTCTACAGGTGATTCAAGAAACCTCTCTGGCTCAAACTTTTCCGGGTCTTCCCAGTGATTCGGATCCCTTCCTAATGCCCCAACATGAATAAGCACCCTCGATTTCGTGGGTATATCGTAGCCCCTGATCTTGCATGCTTTCCTTGCTTCGCGGGGGACTAATGGTACCGGAGGGTGTAGCCTGACTGTCTCTTTGATCACTGATTTTAAGTACTTGAGATCTTTGAGATCCAAGTCTTGCACTCGATCCTTTCCTTTCAAGGCCTCACGTACCTCGGCCTGCGCTTTTGCCATCACTTTTGGGTTCTTGAGCAATTCTGACATCGTCCATTCCACCGTTACCGATGAAGTATCGGTTCCGCCACCAAAGAATTCCTAGAAAGGTGCAAACAAAAGAGAAACATGCATTTAGTCTGAGGATGGAGGAATTTTGCTTTGGTAGGTCCAATTTAATGAGCTAGATTTCACAAATAACATTGAAAGGACTTGGTCCTCCGTACACTTTTTCTGCAGCAATTTTAGGTGTGAAAGGAGTATTACCGCTTTTTAAGGTGTTTGACAAAAACCTATAACTACAGTAGTTTGTAGCAACTTGTACAAAATAGCGACGCATAACTTTGTGGTGTTATAAATTTAGAACATGTATTATCAAATCTACAAGCATAGCTATAGGATCTAAACATACCAGGATAAGAGATTTAATGTGGTTGTCGGTAAGTGGAAATCCAAGTTCGTTCGACTCTTGAATCCGTAAAAGTACATCGACAAAATCTTGCTTGACAAAGCTATCTTCCTGGGTACTACTCAAGTTTTCTCTGAGCCTCTTATGATCATTGAGAATGCGATTTGAGATTTGATCACATCTTCGCCGAATGCTGTCCAGCCTCCATTTTCTCCCCGTAACGTAATTAAGTATTCTGAGGGATGGGAAAACATCCGCGAAGTTAAACCCGCCAGCCTGCTCGATTGCATCTTTAGCAGCTGAAAGGTACTCCTCCTGGCGCTGGTAGCTTTCACCAAATACTGCTTTGGATATTATGGCATTTAAGCATGAAGAGATCTTGTTGGTGAGATTGAGACGGCAACCCTGCAATGAGCGCACATGCTGAACCAGATTGCTCATCTCATCTTCTCTTATTGATTGGAAAGACTGAACGCGTTTGACACTGAGAAGTTCCAAGACACAAATCTTACGAAGCTGCCTCCAATATTCTCCATAAGGCGCATACATGAAGCTTGAGTTCGTGTCGGTCATCATCTCTAAAGACGGGAATACTGGCTTCTGAGCAAAGTTGATCTCGTGTGTCTTCAGGACCTCTCCGGCAATCTCAGGAGTCGTAAGAACGACGAGCATGAGCTCACCAACCTTGAGGTGATAAATTGGGCCGTAGGTTTTCGCTAGGTTATTCAGATGATGGTGTGGTAGCTTCGGACTTATCAACTGGTGCAAATTTCCGATAAGGGGCAGTTTCTTTGGCCCCGGGGGTAACTTCAAAGCATTGGAACTTCTTGCTTTGAAAATTTTTATGAGCATGAACAGAAAGAGAAGACAAGGCAGGATGAAGGCAAAAGGACTGAAACCAAGCATTGTGGAGACTGGGTGGTTAGGGCTTAGATGCTCTATGCATGAGTTAGAACTCAACCCCATGCATATTTATGGTGGTTTCTCTGTTCATGTGATCTGCTATTACGTCAAATTCGAATTGAATTGCTATTGGGTGCGCCTGATGCAAACGAACACAGTATATCGCATCTATTAGATTATATGAATCTACTCAGAATTGTTAGGACTCGGTGAGTAATCACAATGAAAATAAAGAGTAACGAGAAAGAGAAATTGAGATGCAAAGGTTTATCCTAGTTCATTTTTAAATTAGGACTACATGCAGCATATTATTCCATTAAAATTAGCACCCCACACCTTCTATTACATCAGTCAACTACAAACGAAAAAAAATTATATATAGCAATAGCTATTTATAGATTCTAGTCCAAACTACTAATAAAATATGAGCTCAAACTATAATATTCATATGGCGGCTCAAGAGCGCTGCCCCACGACTCTGCTGGAGCGAGACTCCCTTGCTTTTCTATCGATGGAAAATATGAATCCCACCCTAACAAGAACCGCCAAAAGTCAGATGACGTTGCAATTGAACTAAGATAATATGAATGCTTTGTAAAGAGGAGGAGGAGGAAGGAAGTGGGGGAGGGGGGAACCCCGATAGTCAAAGTGAATGTTAATTGGGTCGGTGTCCAATTTTTCTTCTTGATTCATTGAAAGAGCGACCCATCTGTCCTCTCTCGTCTGATGCTGGGAAGAGGACAAAGAGTCCGTCATGGTCAAAATTTGAATTTGCTTTACCTGACATACATCATCACTGTTTGGGTATTCTTAATGATAACGCTAAATATGCTCCAAAGTGATTTTAACCTCTCCGATGGATGGTTCTTCACACTTATAAACTGTGTTGCCATCCACATTTGGAATTCAAACACAATAACATATTAAATTTGTGACTCAGCCTGCACAAAGCGGCTGTCTTTTGAGCAGTTCATTAATCGGAATTAATCAAGCACAAAGGGATCGCCTTTTGCTGTTTTGCTACAGTGAAGAAAAGCTGGAACCACTTAGGAAAGTACACATCAATACGTGCTTACTGATTCCTCTGTTTTCAATCAAAGTTTGCTCTGTTTTCGTCACTTTCGATTTCAATTCGCGTCTCCTTTATCAACTTTTCCCATGTCAATAAAGGCCATCGGGCAACAATTCCAGTTATTGAAAGAGAGAGACACACACCCAACTCGATACTTAGACAGCACAAAGTTCTCGTCTTTTGAGCATTTCATTATCAGAGTTAATCAAAGCAACAACAAATATGAAAACACCAAAAAGCAAGCAAAGTAGAAGCAATCTCTCATACATACATACATACGGACCCCAAATTTGTACTACAATGAAAGAAAGCCGGAACCAATTAGGAAGAACACAACAATACATGCTTATTAAGTCCTCTGTTTCAAATCGAAGTTGCTTTGTCTTCATCATTTTCAATTTCACTCAAGAATTACAAGCAGAATACCCAATTTCCAAAAACTCCCCAAGAAAGGAGAAAAAAGCCAGAGAGCTCCAAGACACGCAAAAACAGGAGCACATATCAATGGGCTTACCCAGATTCTGATAAAAATCATCCCCCCTAGAAAACATGTTACCGAAATTGCTTTTACAAATTTTAGATTTTTCTTTTGCTTTTGTTTTTGGATAACGGAAGGTTTTACAGTGTGTTTCGATTCTGGCAAGTCGATTTAATTTTTGCTTCTGATTTTATCGTAATTTTAAAGTTGTTTGCCCCGTCCATTCCATTCTCTCTCACTTATACGTGCAATCAATCTCGAGCTTCAGTGGCCAACGAAATCAATCTCAAGTTTCTATTTCTTTAATGCCGATGATGTTCCATCATTTTTGCAGTGCTCAACTTCAACTCGGGGGTCCCACGACGTTGTGAATGTGTCAAAGGGTGACAAAATGACAATTGCACTGCCGGCTTCTCCACCCTTGAAACGCTGGCGAGTATTACCCTGTTGGAGCCAAAAGAATAATTTAAAACTTTGGAAACTAGGAAAAAGAGCACAATAGAAATTTTGGAGGGAGAGCTTCTTATTGAGAATGTTTTGAGGGATGTGGCTTTGTGCTTTGGCTTGAATTCATCTGATTATGGACGGAAATAAGCCTTAATCAACATTTTTTTTCAAAAATAATTATTCTATAATTTTATTTTATTAATTTTTTTAATTGTGATCGTTCGGACATGAGCAGTTGTGTCCGAATGACAGTTATCACACACAAATAATCATGTATGAATTGTGATTTTCAGACATAAACAATTGAGTCCAAATGGCGGTTTTCACACACAAACAGTCAAGTCCGAATTGCGACTTTTGGACATGAATGGGTGTCTTCATACGGATAGTTCAGACATCAAGAGGTGTGTTCTATTCGTGTTATATAATAGACAATTTTGTTCATTTTTAGCAGTTACTTTTCATTTTTTTCGTTTTCCATCAAAAGAGAGACAACCATCTTTCTATTGTTTTGCAAAGAGTTTGAGGAGATTTACTGAAATTGCTATTCCGTATTCTCACCGTGACTTTATTGTATCCTAAAGAGAATTTGCCAGAAACTTATACCAACTTCATGGGGCAAATTGATTCTAAAAGAGAGTGTTTACACACATCAAAATCCGACTACATTATTACTCTATTTCCTCCGGTATTTTTTAAAACACCTATGGAGTGCTCAAACAACACAATCCATTCTCTATTCAGCGCGCTTGAACAATGCTGAGTTCTAGCCGTCCGTCCGACGATTCAAGACTCTTCACGCTTAAAGCGAACCGCTGCGATGAGTGCTGAACGGAAAAGGACAACAGCACCATAACGCAGAAAGCGCGTGGAATCTCCTACCGAGGTGCTTCTTTGACTTGGACTAGATTTTTTTTTCCATTAATGAAACGATCCTAGGGGTGCTACGTACATTAGCTAACGACAAGAACATATCAATCGCCGGAATTAGGTAAGATTTTTCAGTATTCATCTGTAGATTATTAACATTTAAAAAAGGAAATTCATATTTTCGACCCACGAATGATTATTTTTTTTTTTGAAATGATTAGAGGAATCCCAAACTAAATCACTAATTGGTCAACGACTTTTGTTGAGGCAGACTCGATCAACATCACTAATAGGAGAGCACCCTTGAACTCAATTAATTTATTTGTGACCAGTTGAACTTGATTAATCGTATCCTATCTCGATGATGAACTCGAGTAATCAGCATCATTTCGGTCAGACTTGCATCGAGAGACTTCAAAAAAAGATGCTTTCCACTCGATTTTTGTTCACTTGCTGTTGTAGATCCGAGACCCAAAGATGCTCTTGGCTTCGCGCCGGGCGGGTGAGGTACACCGGAATGTGAAAACACGGTTATTTAAATTAGTCGATTCCATAGTTAACGAGCAAGTGATGCTCCGGGGTGCGATGACATAGCGTATTGACTCCAACGGACATTATAAGGGGCATCGAGGTCATAGAAAGCCCCAATGCACCACAATCCTAATATCTCGTCGGGCGTCCCATCAAAAATTAAATGCCTAGCTTATTTGCTAATGTGTTATAATAACAAGATGTTGCAGTAGTTGTTATTTGCTTTAATTTCTAGTCCGACTCCCGCTAAATGGAGGTCTTTAAAACTACTTTTTCAAAATACATTGGTTTCGGCCATCTATAATTTCAAAATTAATGATTCCATAGGTGTAAAAATGTCGCCATCAATATTTTGAATTCATACTTGATAACATATAAATTTGTGGAGTACCAAAATTTTTATATCAAAATAACATTTCATAAACTACCTCAAATACAAGAGAGGAACATCATAGTTCAACTGCAAATCAAGACAAATCCCAAACAACTTCAAACCAAAGTAAGCTCCGGAAATAAGATGAATCGTCAAGACAAAGTTATGAGCCACACGCTCAAAGAACAAAAAATCGACGGCCGATCAATGAATACGTGTTCCATAATGAGCAAACACCAAGATATCCATATGTTGCTAAAGCTTTGCCTTCGACGGTGCACGCCTAGTTTGGCGTCCCCAACATCCTCACTGAGCAGAGTAAAAAGATTGAACGAGCACAGATCTGAATATGTAAGAGCAAAACTGTTGTAATACAACTCGGAAACAACCAGGATCTTGCAAATAAGTCAATTTTGAAAAAAAACAAGCAACTTGGCCATGCTTGTGTATTCATTAGTCCAGGTGGAGGACATTTCAGAATTCCCACACACTATGGGTATGTCAACCTTCAAGCCATGAGAAAACTTTGCAGAAATTCATCACCACCTGGCATGCACTCATCCATACTATTCCATTTCAGTTCAGAGAACTCCAGAGAATCCTATGCCAAGAAAACAAAATCATTCCTCATGAAGTCTGGCCCCACGGCCAAAAACACCACCACTGCCTTGGGAAACGGATCGACCAATCAAATGGCACCTGCTCCAGACAGCACACCTATGGATACTCAAGATCCATACGGAGGACCATACTCACAGGACACCCCATGAACTTTATTTGATGTTGCAGAATCATCATATTGTCCCCAACCATCTTATCCCAAGAGGACCCCTCCAGGTCCCCACAGCATGATCTATGGAGCACCGACAACTCTCCAATGCCATCTTATCTAGATAGATGGTGGCCACAGGAACCACACAGTCAAGCAAAGGTGAAAAGACCCCAACACTCTCATCAGATGATGATATAGAGAACACTGAAGAAGGATTCGGTGGAAACAAATCCACACTGGCCATGTTGAGAGTCGGTGG
>JAGVVM010005189.1:0-36652 GCA_019149425.1 Psidium friedrichsthalianum
GTAAGCAACAAGGTATGTTTCTGTTAATATTGATAGGTGCAAGAACTAAATGAAAAAACCAAAGAAAAGAGAATAAATATCGACATTGGCCCAGGATTCGGCCGAACGAGGATTCGTGATTTCTTTACAACGTATTCGCTAATATCAAAGCCAATTGGTATCGAATACAGGAAAGACAAGATAGATAGATGTCCAAGAAAAGGAGAGATTTAGGCAAAAGTGGGAAGCTTTAGGCGCGCATGGTACACTTCTATTTAGAAATTCATTTGTACCGTTTAAAATTCTACTTTTGACATTATTACACCAATCTTCGATGAAAATAATTTTCGGTGGCCAAAAAAGTTTCTACTTCACTTTAACTTTTAAATTTCTTCTTTAAAAGTAAATTTTATTTTTTTAAAAATAAAAATTAATTTATTTTTTACTTCGGTGGCTGGAGACAAGCGACTCGGGGTGGGCAGTGCTGTGGTTGAACGGTTGGAGGACGAGGGGCTGTGTTCTAAGGTGGGTAGTGGTCTCGATGGCGGCTAGAGGTGGTTGGCGGTAGGGGGTGGTGATTGTTGGCGACGGTAGGCGATGTCGGGCGATGGCATGGACAGCGGCCATGGAGGTAGGTGATGGGCACGGTCAACGAGTTTGCGCAAGAGCGGTGGGTCCAATGGTCGTGGGTACGCTGGTCAACGTGAGTGGCGGTGGAGGTCGTAGGGGAGGCGGGTTGTAGTCGAAAATAGATTTAGGCATAATGAATGAAAAATATAGTAAAACGAGAGTACTTCCTTAATTAAGAAGCAAATTTTTTTTAACTTTTTAAATTGATGAAAACAACTTCAGAGTAGAGAATTCTTCAAATGTAAAAATTTTTACAAATAATTCTATTTCAAAGTACTTCCGGAGCCAAATTCACTTTCCCAGAATTATTACCATGTGTACCTTTGCGGTTGAACAACATTCCCCCCCCCCCCCCGCCACCCCCCCCCCCCATTCCAATACTTTTTATGACTTCTTTCTCGCAGATCATCATTTATTTTTCCATTTTAATGTAAGACGTTAAGTCTTTAGTAGTGGCAAACTCGCAAGCCTGTGTCTTTTTTCTGATCAATTAAAATAATGCTATAGGGAAAAAGGTAGTCCTCAACACACTGAATTACTTTGTAATTTTTGAGTTGCAGTGATACATATAAATTGTAAGTGAAAATATTGTAAAAATCTCTATAGTAGGATAAAAAAAGGCTGCCCTCACTAAAGAGAGAAGTCAAAACCCAGGGTCCAATTTTTATCTTCCCCATCCATTTTCGCCGGAGCGATTTTAAACGGTGTACAACCTTGATGGGACTGTTTGGGTATACACGTCTTTTCTAAGGAAGAACACCACCGGGATCAAGATGTTTCCATCATCCATTTTTAGGTCAACTCTCAGCCTGCACGCTTGCTCCGCCCTGTGAACTAAATCAAACTGAATACTTATTACACGAACAGTTTTCTTTCCGCAAAGCTCAGTTTAGTAGGAAATTGTGTCCACGGCCTGTTTGTTTGATTTGATTATTGTTAGTATGGGTTCTAATTCCACGCTCCAATGAAAGGCATGTGGCCCTGCTCTTAGGTTAGGCAAGCCAAGGGTCCAAGAGGTACCATCTCTCTGAATGGGGTCGCAGGGTGCATCGTGATAGAATGCTTAAGCATTCCTTCATCTACAATTTAAATTTCTAGACCAACTTGTAGTGGTCTCGCAAATTTTCACATAGCGTTTTTGGGCAACGTAGGGGCTATTATAGTTTTGAGCATTACATATTGGTGGTTTTGGGTATAGACCCATGATAGATACTATTGTGTCTATTATAATCTTATTCTCTTGTAATTGATAGTTGTAGACTAGAGCAAGCGAATGAGTGATTTGGGTCAAGTCCGAAATCCATATTGACCATCTTTAACCCGTTTTGGATCAATTTTTCATAGGTGAACAAATCTAAGCAACCTACATCTAACCTATATCTGACTTGGTCTATATTGCTAACAACAATCCAATATTAAATTTATTTTAGAAAAAAAAATGTTGCTAAAATATAATGAACAATTTTATTAATATTTTAAAAAATCTATTTTTTATTTATATTTTTTTCCTTTTTTCTTCCTTTTTTTTTTTTTATATTTTTTCGTATATTCCCGTTGACACAGGATTTCATAAAAATAAAACATTATGAAAATCAAAAATTACAAAATTAAATGACTGTTTATGATTCACTTGAACCTATTGATCTAACTCGTTTATAACCAACCTAACCTCTTAACTTATCGATCAACCTATTTATGACCTAGTTAAGCTTATTTTTAAAGGTTTCTTAAGACAACCCATTGTATGATCACACCACCATTAAATATGTGTTCAAGATCCTTTTTGCCACCTCAAGTTTTGAACAATTGGTTTGTAGGTGCTAATTAATAGTGGTATTCTTTGTTGGATTAGCCCAAACTTAAGGTGAATTAATGAATCTTGTGTCTCCAATTTCTCTTTTTGGACTTTTACTTCGCTATTTTAGTTGTGTAGCTTAATCCTAAATAATAAACATCTAGAACCCCAATTCGAATTCAAAGAAACATAATCCAGTATGAATACCATGCTTTTAGTGTAAATGTGTCCAATGGTGTAGGTCGTTGCAGGAGCATAACCTATATGTGCATTGCAGGCTGGGTGGGACTAGTCTGATTTCACATTGAGCACATTAGGTATCGATTGTTAATTTCTTACACGGATACATAATAACTATGATACGTTAAACCAAATTTATTTCCATTCTTCTTGATAAGTAAGCAATTGTGAAGGTACTAAATCTTATGGAGAGGGATTTAACTCTGGCCATGATTTCCCTAAACTTTTTATCAAATTAATATCATGATACTTTTTCGTATGAATATAGATCCAAGGTGCTTCCGTTGGCCATTTCAATCATTCTCAACTTTTTCGGGGGGTCCCACCTCACTTTGCTAGCGAAAAAAGGCACTTCGTTCCCTGAAGCAGGAAGCAGGAAGCACGAAGCTTCAGCGCTTCGTTCACGAAGCATTTCTGGAAGGAGGAGGAGAAATCAGGCAAGATCGGAAGGTCAATGGAGAACGACAATCCGAGCTGATCCGCTGGTCGGAGTTTAAGCCTCGTGGCTTTGGGAATCTCAACTCAGCTGTGTAAGTGGGAATAATGCGGGGAAACTCGAGCCGAATCTGATGTTCTTTGGGGATCTCTGATGATCTTGCCTGTTCCTTCCTCTGATCACGGCAACGCTGGATATTCATAATGTGAATGTTAACAGGTCGTGCTACTGTCAATTTTCAGACAAATATTCCATCTAAATGTTAATATAGAAAATGGGCTAACCAAGCACTGGATATGAACACGTGGCCCGGAACGCAATCATAACTTAAAATTCTAAGGGGGAATTACAAAAATGAACACACTCTACTAGTACTTCTTTCATTTTTGGTCCTCACTCTTTATTTTTGGGGCATATATGGTGAGAGATTACCAAAAAAGTCCTAAATTTATTGTAATTATCCAATTTAATCCATTGGTGCGATTTTTGTGTGAATGTCCCAGAGCTACAGAGTTTGAAGTACGGGAGGGTAACATCATTCGTCGCGGGACGGCACGGTTTTCTGACAAACTTGTTCGTGATTCAAATCAAGGACGTGGCCGATACCGGAAATAAGAGAAGGCAGGGATCCTTCTCGCGGGACGATCGCATCTTCGATAGCCCTCGAGCGCACGCCAATTCCTCGACAAGACCATGAAGGCGCCCTTCTGTATCATTTTAAGTTAAGCTTTCAGTATCATTTCGTATGTCCGGTTTGACAGATCTGTCACTATGGTAAATTTCCATGCCAGATGATAACAAGCCATAAGAAATAGTCAGGAACACTAGTAAGATAAAGAGCATAGCACATGTCGTCATAAAACACGTACGACATTTACGTTAGTTTTTCCCTGGGCGGGTCCTAATAACTGCAAGAAAGGCACTTCGTTCCCCTCTGAAGCGCCCCCTTCGTTCAACGAGTGGAGAAACTGCATTTTGGAGGAAGAGTAAGGAGAGATTAGGCCAGTTCGGAAGGTTATGGAGAACACAATCCAGCTGATCACGCTTGGTCGGAGTAAGCCTCAGCCAGCTTTAAATATACGAAAAAGCCTGTAGCCCAGCTCCGCCTTTGAGTTTGAAATTGCTGGGGTAAATTCAAGCCGAAAATCTTGATGTTCTTTGGGGAATCTCATGATAATCTTTCCTGTTCGTTCCTATTGATCACGTCACCGACTATATACTGTTGTTCGTGATCGTATGCGTGTACCATAATCAAATGAAGGAATTAAACAAACCTGAATCAAGTGATTCTCTTCTCTCAGAGAAACAACACACATACGGGGGGGGGGGGTTGGGGGAGAGAGATCACTTTGTTCATTTTGGTGTATAATTCTTCAGGGTGTGTAGAGGAAAGTGGAGGGAGTAGAGAGGGAGGTCAAAATTACTACAACAGTAGATATATGTACGGGGGTGGTGCACAACACGACGAAATTATCTAATGTGGGAGGTAGCACAGGAAGCAGGGGTAAGACGGGTGAAGTAAGAATTTTCCAATCACGGCCGGAGCTGGGCTACAGTCTTTTTCGTATTTTAAGGTGGCTGAGGCTTACCTCCGCCAGCGTGATCAGCGTTGTTGTTTTTCTCTCATTAACCTTCTTTCGCACCTTCCTATTCTCTCCTTCCGTCTTCCTCAACATTCCGTTTCTCCACTCGTGAACGACGCGCTTCAGTGAACAAGTGCCTTTCTTGCCTTTTGCTTTAGGACCCAGCCAACAGTTAAACTAACGTATTTCGTACGTGTTTTATTGCGCGACATGTCTTATGCATCCGCATATTCTCTTACTAGTTTTCCTGACATTTCTTATGGAGCTTGTTAATCCACTGGCATTGGGGAAATTACCCAATTGACAGTGATCTGTCAAAACACAGACATACGAAATGATTGACGTGTGTGAAAATCCCGGTAAACTGTAAAATGATACAGAAGGGCGCCTATCATGTGCTTGTCGAGGGGAATTGGCGTGCTGCTCGAGTGGCTATCGAAGATGCTATGTCCCCCGAAGATCCCTCCTTCTCTATTCCGGCTTCGGCCACGTCCTAGATTTGCTCCCACGGAACAGTTGTCAGACAACCCGTCCGTCCCCCCCGACAATGAGTTACCCTGGCGTACTTCAACTCGGTAAAGAGCTCTGGAAATTCACACAAAAATCGTCACCAAGGATTCAATATTGGATAATTAACAATTACACTTTTAGGACTGTTTTGTGGAGTCTCGTCACCATGTGCTGCTACGGGGACGCAAAAAATTATAGAATGAGGGACCACAGAATGAAACGAGGTACTAGTAGATGTGTCCATTTTTTTGTAATTCCCCACCTAGAATTTTAAGTGTATGATTTGCGTTCCGTGCCACGTGTTTCATATCCAGATGCTTGGTTTTTATGGCGATTTTCTATTAACATTTAGATGGGAATAATTTTGTCTAGAATTGACAGTAGCACGACCTGTGTACATTCACTTGATGGAATATACAGCGTGCGCGTGTAGTCAGAGGACGGAACTAGGCATAGATCATCATGAGATTCCCCAAAGAAACTCAAGAATATTCGGCTCGGAGTTTGCCGCCCGCAATTTTCCCCCCTTACAAGCTTAGTTGAGATTCCCCAAAAGCACGAGCCTTACCTCCTACCAGCGTGATCAAGCTGGATTTGTCGTTCGTCAGCATTGACCTTACCGATCTTGCCTGATTTCTCCTCCCCTTCCAGAAAATGCTTGTGAACGAATTCGCTTGAAGCTTCGTGCTTCCCTGCTGTCCTGCTTTCAGGGGATGACATCGGTGCCTTTCTTGCAACAGTGAGGTGGGACCCCCCGAAACAGTTGATAATTGGAAGGTGAGATGAAAAATGCCAATCGTAAGCACGACTCTTGGAAAGTGCTAGTGATGTTACATGGATCAGAAAAAGTCTCATGATATTTTAATTTGATAAATAATTTTAAGTGGGTATGGGTAAGACTGCAATAGACTAAAGCAGATGGCCAGGAGTAATCCCGTCTCAAGAGCATAAGCTTAATTACGCTTGTGACAATTAGCTTAGCGGGTGGTTGGAGTCGCAAGAAGAATGGGGAAAAAATAAAGATTGTCATGAAGGTTAGATTAGGTTATTATGTATGTTGGCCTGTGTAAGAGGTGAAATTAGACATCGTCATACTAAGTCTGCATGTGAGAATGTCAGAACTGAGCTGCGCCACCACCTAGCGCTGATCAATATGTGCATCACATATAGGGTTCAGGATCGGACGTCAGCTTGCAACGATCCATACACATCTATGTTGGAGCATTAAACGGCAGTAGGTTAGCACTAAAAGTCCTGGGTTATGACTGCATACTGCGCCTGGTAATGTTTCTTTTATAGGAATTCAAAGGACTTGGGTTCTAGATGTGTTGGGGTCTCGGGATATTAGGATTAGAGTCTACACAACTAATAGCGATGTAAAGTACCAAAAAGGAGAAAGAAGAACTTGGAGGAGGCGACAGAGATTCATAAACTGCAGGCCGGAGGGGAGGGGGGGGGGGAAGGCCGTTGTGAGAGTTTGGGCTAGCGATCACAGCAAAGAATTCCCACATAATAATATAGTAGCAAGACCATACAAGAACGGGCCATCTTTTACAACTGTGAGGTATGGCGAAAAAGGGTTGCTGTGAAACACTATTTAAAAATGGTGTGGTGCATAAATGGGTTGTCTTAAGGTTTCAAAATAAGCTTAACTAGGTCATAAATAGTTGATCGATAAGTTAATGAGTTTTAAGTTGGTTTATAAACGAGTTAGAGTATCTAATAAGTTCGAAGTGAATCATAAACAAGTCATTTTTTAATTCTTTTTAATTGGTTTTGATTGTTTGCATAATGTTTTTTTTATGAAATCCTGTTGTCACCATGACATATACGAAAAATAATATAAAAAAAAAGAAAGAAAAAGGAAAATATAAATAAAGAAATAGATTTTTTAAATATTAATAGAAATTTTTCATTATATTTTAGCAACAATTTTTTTTTTTCCTAAAATAAATTTAATATTGGAGTGTTTGTTAGCATATAAGAGCCAAGTCCAGATATAGGTTAGAATGTAGGTTTTGGTTTTTCTAGATTTGGTATCACCGAAAATTGTCAAAACGGGCATAAAATGGTGCAATCTGGTGTTCGACTTGAACCCCAATCACACTCCGATTGGTCAGCTGCTCATAGTTTACACTCTCAATTACAAGAGAATAAGATTATATATAGACACAATAGTATCTATTCATGAGTCCTATACCCAACCACCAATCATGTAATGCTCTAACTATAGATGACCCCCGTAGGTGTCCCAGGGAAACACGGCGATGTGGAAGAATTTGCGAGAGGGCCGTACTAGCCAGTTTGTCCTACTGGAATTTAAATTGTTAGATGAGAGGAATGGCTTAAGCATTCTAACACGAGTGCGCCCCTTGCGAACCCCAATTCAAGCGACGATGATTGACCGGAAGGAGGTTAGGGGGACCCTTTGCTTTTGCTCACACGAGAGAGCAGGGCCCCTGCCTTCCTATGGATGAGGGATGAGTTAGAAACCATACTCCAATAATCTGGATAGATAAGTGCAACAACAACAGGCCGTGGGACAAATTTCCTAACTGCTACTTGAGCTTTGCGAAAAAAACTGTGGTCATAAGCTATTGTCCGTTTGAATTTTTAAGTCACATGCGGAGCAAAGGGTCGTGCAGCTGAAGTTGCTAAAATGGGATGCTGAATAGGCATTCGTTGGAGATTCGCCCGGGGGTGTGGGCTGTATCTTGGCCTTAGGAAAGAGACGTGTATAGCCCCCATAACAGTCCCCCTATCAAGGTGGGTGTTACTAGCGGTCGGGTTGTTCAAAATGCGCTCGTGCGTAAAATGGAATTGTAGAGTAGTAAGAATTGGAAACTGGGTTTTGGGACTTCTATCTTTTAGTGAGAGGCAAGCCTTTATTTTATCCACTTATGAGGAGAGTTTTTTAAATATTCACTTACACCACACAAATTTATCGTATCACTAGCAACTCAAAAATTACAAGTAATTTCAGTGTGTTGATGACTACCTTTTTTTCCCTTGCGCATTATTTTAATTGATCCAGAAAACAAGACACATGGCTTGCCGGAGTTTGCCACTAATTAATAGACGAACGGTCCTTTACATCAAATGAAAAATAAATGATATCTTGGGAGAAAAGAAATTCATAAAAAGTATTGAATGGTTGTTCACAGCTTAAAGGTACACATGGTAAATACTTCTGAAAGTGAATTTTTTGCTTGCGAGTACTTTTGAAATAGAAATTTATTTGGTAGAAGAATATTTTACATTTGAAAGAAGTTCTCTACTGTTCTGGAAGTTGTTTTTTCAAAAAAGATCATTTAAAAGTAAAAAAAAAATTTTGCTTCACTTAATTTTAAGAATACTCCTCGTTTGTGACTATATTTTCATTCGATTATGCCCTCGACTCTCTTTTCGACTACATACCCGCCTCTATCGACCTCCACCTAGATGGCCACGGTCCACCGGTATGACTCAGCCTACCCACTACCATTTGCGACCCACCGTCTCTTGCCGCAAACCTCCGTTGACCGGGGTCGGGCCCATCACCTACCTGCCATTGGGCCGCTGTCCAGTGCCATCAGCCGGGGGGGGGACTACGATACGCCTACCGTCGCCAACAATCACCACCCCCTACCGCCAACCAGCCTCTACCGCCATCGATACCACTACCACCTACTGACCACACCCACGCCCCTCGCCCTCCAACCGTCAACCAAACACACTGCCACCTCCGAGTCGCTGTCTCCAGCACCTGAGTAAAAAATAAATTATAATTTTTTATTATTTTTAAAAAAATAAAATTTTAACATTATTTAAAGAAATTTAAAAAGTTTAAAGTGAAGTAGAAATTTTTTGGCCACCGAACATTATTTTTCATCGAAGATTTTGTGTTAATATGTTTCAAAAGTAGAAATTTTTAACCGTTACAACAATGAATATTGTTTCTAAAATAAGAAGTGTTACCATGCTCTCCCTTAAGCTTCCCAATTTTGGCCTAATCATCTCCTTTTCTTTGGACACTTTATCTTTGGTCTTTCCTGTATTGATACTCCCAAGTTGAGCCATTTGATTATTTAGCAAGAATAGCTGTGTTAAAGAATCATCGAATTACCTCGTTCGGCCCGAATCCTAGGGCTAAATGGATCGTAATTTATTTCTCTTTTTCTTCTTTGTGTTTTTTTCATTTAAGTTCTTATGCACCTACAATATTAACAGAACTGTACTCTTGTTGCTTATCTTGTTAATTAACACCTTTGAAGAGGAGGACAAATAAACAAAGATAAAGAAAGATCTGTTGGTTTGCTTTTTTCAATTTTTAAGTATTCTTTAATAACTTTATAGTCGCATTCTATGGTTACCCACATGCGTCAAAATGGTTATTTGTTTTTCTCGTACGAAGAGGGAAAAAAGATTATGAAGTTACTCAAAAGGGAAATTTAAGAATTCTTATAAGCCAAATTAGCTATACAAATGGATATTTTTTACTTGTCACTTAAATACCACAAAAACCAAAATGTTATATTCAGTGAAAAATTGTATTCCTAAACTAAATTTTGATCACCAAAAATTTCAAAGTTAGTATATCTTTAACAATTTAGCCATCCGTCAGAATTTTACTGTCCTATTGTTTAGTTAGATGATACGTGTCAATTGACGTGTATATCATTTGGGATTCTTATCCCTTATTGGTCAGAGGTCTTGAAACTATTTTGAAATCGTTTTTTTGTGTGTAACCCAATTTAATGAAAGATATTGTCAGCGGGTGTATCAATTTGAAATTTTTTAGTAGTCAAAAATTAGGTTAAGGGGTAGAATTGTCCCAAATGTGCCAGTTTGCGATTTTGTGTGTTAAAAAAAATTAGTTGGGGTACATTTGTCATTAGTTATATCATTTGCTGATTTTTTCATGATTTTAGCCCTTAATTATTTGCATGGACCTACATATCGGAGCAGTTATCTAGTAGTATCGTACAACATGAGCATTTTTTCTTCACTTTAGGGAATAATTATTCTTGATGTACTGTAATGATATTTCCATTAGTCAAACAGGTAGAATTGGATCGCAAATAACTCATTACCCAAATTGACTCATTTAGCCCATTTTGATTACTTTTCATACAATACGAATTTAGTAATCCATGCTTGGACCCAACAATACGCACCAAAAAAAACCGGGCCCGACCCGATGGGTGCATGTGTAAAAAGTGCTCCATCTCGCAACCAAGTATAGAAAAAACTATACTCAAACTAAGAGCAAAACGCAAAAGTGCGCGAACGCTAGGATTAGTTTTTAAAGGGCAAGAGAGAGTGGAGATTCATAAAAGTGGGTTGGATTAATAGTAAGTTGTTAATTATCCATCCAACCACGTTTATTTTATGGTTTTACACACACAATTCTGAACCATATTTATAACCCCACTTTTAGTTGAATATAATTTAATCCATATAAAACCAGCCCATCAAATAAGAGCTAAAAAATGAATCTTTAACAGGGTAAATCATAATAAGAATGTAGCGTCGAACCATTCTTGAAACTAGAACTATTTTATTTAATTTTGTGCGTCATCAAACTACATATATATATTTTTTTTTGAAAGAACAGTGGGTGCCCGCTAGTTTTGCACTATTATAGCACGTTGATGCCCCCATATAATCTTTAGATCTTAGTCCGCATTTTCTGTTTGCATTTGGGACACACAAAAAATGACATTTGAACCTAAAATCAAGATTGAACGTTACTCCACCAACCAAAATATGGCACAAAATAAAGAATGAGAACGCAAAACTAAAAAGAAGTACTAGTGAGAGGACCACTTTGTAAATCGCCCCTCGAATTTTAAGTTATGATTTGCGTGTTAGTGCCACTTGTTTATATCCAGTGTTAGTTAGCGATTTTTCTAGCAACATGTAGATGGAAACATTGCACAATTTTGTCCTAGAAATTGAGACATGGGATTAGCTCAAGGACCAAATCTGTGCATAAGATAAAGTAAAAGGACGTAAAAAATAACAGTGAATGATCGAGGCAACATTGGCCAAGCACAACCAATTATCGACAGTTGATCCTGTAAAGAGAGGCACATATCAATGATCAAGCTATTTGCAACACTCATGAATCTGCCCTAGATTAACTTGTGGATGACAAATTCACGTCGAGAAAAAAGAGAATCAACAACTATCAATACCCCTTACTTTTAGATGGATTTACGGCCTTATGGAATTTGTCCCTAATTACATTGTCTACTCCGAGAGTTTTGAATCGCTAGAAACTTGAAAAATAAAACCTTGATATTATTAGAAAAAGGGGAAAAGGGGTAGAGAGCAAAACTTAAGGTCCAAATTGGTGTTTCTACGCCAATAGGCAATAAGACCTACTGGTAAAGGTTTTGGGAGGTCAGGACGGTACGTTAATATCATAAGTGCAGAGTTCGACTTCCGTGTTTTGTAAAGAGTCAGAGCAAAAGTGGAGTTATAGATAGGACAACAAATAAAAAATAAAGTTGGTGCTACGACACTCACAAGACAAGTTGCAAGAAAACAGAACTTCTTGTGATTTGCATTGGGCTTTTGGGGGTCCGCATTGGGCTTTTCAAGGACTTGGGACGACTTCCCTCCCTGAGTATCAGTGGATCAGGCCCACCTCCGGGAAACCTCGGACCCCCCAACCCTTTTCTTGCATATACAAAGAACATAACTTAGCAAACGATATCTATCTATACTTAATTAGTTTATACTAAACCAAAATTTCTCTAACTCGCTTTTCACGGGAACAGAATATTGATTGCGATTAACCCAGCCCATTGGGCCGATCTTACACAGAATGCCACCGCATTAAATAGGGGTGAGCGGTTCCAGGTTCCGGGTAGGTTCCACCTGGAACCTGGAACCTACCCGCTAGTACAGGTTCCTAATTTTTTGGAACCTAGAACCTACCCTTCAAACCGCGGAACCTAGAACCTACCCTGTTACAGGTTCCAGGGTCCGGTTCCAGGGTACCCGAGAACCTATCGATCAATGGAGAGGCTTGTTATTTAAAAAAAAAAAAGGTTTTTAATGAAGTTGGGATACGCGAGAAACAGGATGCAGTCCTAAGAAATTTTGCAGGGTAGCTACATTTTTCACACGCTCTCTTTCAAGCAATCATTCTCAAGTAGGGGTGAGCAGTTTCAGGTTCCACTTTGAATCTAAAACCTACATATCAAAACAGGTTCTTCATTTTTCGCTCCAAATTATATAGTCATCATTGGACGCCATAGAACATTATATGATCGTGTGAAGATATATATATAAATAAAAAATTTATGTTGGGATCCAGGGTACAGGTTCCAGTTCCAGGTTCCAAGTGGTGGAACCTGGAACCTACCCGCTAGAACAGGTTCCTCAATTTTTGGAACCTAGAACCTACCTACATACCTTGGAACCTGGAACCAGACAGGTTCCTACAGGTTCCGGTTCCAGGTTCTCGGTTCTACCCTGGAACCATGCTCAGCCCTAGCATTAAACTATTACACAGAAGGTTCCGGTGGCATTCTGAGTAATTCTGTGCAACAGTGGCCATACGGAATGTTCCAGTGGCATTCTGAGTAATTCTGTGTACAGTGGCCACACTGAATGTTCCGGTGGCATTCTATGTAATTCTGTGTACAGGTATTTGCCTCGCTAAGTCTCTTCCTTTCTTGCCGGCATGTATATCCTACCCGCGGGAGCAACTCCAACAGTAATGGAGAACAGCAACACAGCTGATCACCGGGCTCGGAGGTAAGCTTCGTTGACCTCCAACACGTCTTAACCGCTGTAGCTCAGCCTCCATCACTAAGTTGGAGGATTGCGAGAAAAATCATGCCAAAATCCTGATATTCTTCCTGGTTCCCATCTCCGATCATGTCCACTACACATATTCCATTACGTGAATGCTGTTTTAGTGGGAAAAAACCTACACTCTATGTAAACCCGGCGAACTCCGCAACACCCAGCTTTTTTCGTGTGTTTCTTTTATCTTTTTGCTGTTGATTCAGGTTTTCGTTATCATAATGACTCAGATTCTCACAACGGAGCTTGTACTTAGAGGCACATTTACTGGATGTAAAATGGCTTGTTTCTGGCACTTCCTGGATTTCTGCCACCCAGATTTTGTCTTCTATACTTTTGCTAATTGATCCAGATTTCTATTCTTGATGTTCATAATCAGAACAGAGCATACTAGGTCGTATCCACAACAGAGCATATTCATTTGGTGATTGAATACGGTTCGATTCATAGCAGCAATAATCCCAAACGACAGATTTTGTCTAAATAGGCTGAAATACAATAGTAACTATTATTTCTTTCTGAATATCACAGTGTGTTGGAAAGAGCGCAAGCTTCTTTTAAAAATTACTTGGTGGGAGAATTCTGTATGTTGATGAAGAGACGCGGATGCACACTCTGTTTCTTTCTTTTGTCCAGAGAAACTCATACCAAGAACACTGTAAAGTCTTGTTAGCTTTTCCTCCTAAGGAAAGATAAGATCTGGAATTGCTTTACTTTCTACCCTGTAAGCATGGGGCTTCCCTAGTAGTTTTTCGCCTCTGGGTGGGTTTGCTTCGTGCATTAGTGTTGTCGGGGTGGGTTGGGAAAGGTTTTGCAGGAGTTAAGGAGGTAACCCTTGTACTTTGATGTTACATTTTGACCAAAAGAAGAGCTTTCGTTAGCTTAATTGGTTGTGGATGGGTTAGACTCCTGCACTACATAGACTTTTAGCTATGATTTGCTCTAGAAGCTTGAAATTATACTGCGAATCAAATTCCCTTTTGAACTTAAATTGGTAGTTCTCGATATGTTTGTACGAGTACATTAGTTAAAAGGACTTGGTAATAGCTTGATGTTTATGGTAAACTCGTATCTTCATAGCTTTTGGAAAACTGTCATATTGCATGATGCGGAAAGAGCTCACAATTAAGCTGTTGCAAAAGGCTGTCATCTAATTAGTAGCTTGGCCATCTAATTTGAAGATATGGAGCAGAGCTTGGAATTCAAATTGCTGCAGCATATAACGAACATCTTGATTCCATAGAGGAGACCTTACTTCAAGCCATCAGGGACATGTATCCAGCCAACGTCACCAGTGTACCCATCATGCTTGCCTACACAATGGTGAAAAGAGTCCGGCGAAAATTAATTGTGGAGATAGGAAGGCAAGATAATGGCCCGAGGTTTCGATTTGTGTACGCTCTCGTCTCTGTTGCTCTCGGATCTGTGGCCTGCAGTCTACTGATTTATGTTCTCCTTGGTGACATGCCTTGGCTGATTCTTGTTCTCTGCGTCCTGATGTTGATAATCCTCTCAAATTCAAACCTGAGGATTCATTAGAGAACGGTGACGGTTTACGTTTTTCCTAACGTTGTTGTGTACTCATTCCGAAGTTAGTTTTGATGTGCGTCTTGCTAATGTTGGCTCGAACATGAACTCATGTTGTACTATTATTTCCTTAAAACACTTTTTACATTACAATGCAAGGTATATGATGACAACAACTACAACGGTGATGATAGTGATACAAGTCAATGAAATCAGAGAAACAGTATATTCTGACTTTGTCCAAAGAGAAACAGGGGATTTGATTCCAAGAATTTGTCTAGAACAATATTATCCTCAATCACTACTCTTTCCATAAAAGAATTGAGATTTTGATGTAGTTCATACTCTAATCCAAAGTCAGCAATGTTCTAAACACTATCTTGATATGTACTTCCAAGTCCCAAATGAAATCTACTTAGCAATACATGTGTTAACACGTATGCATTTCAATGAAATATTGGACGAAATTCTAACAGTGTGGATTAGGCCGGTTACTTGTATGAAATATTTTTTGAGACAAAAATTAATTTGGGTAAACATGTCATGAGCTAATTATTTCGAATTTTTTAATTGTATCTTACTATATATTGGAAGCTCTATCTTATTTTTACATATTACTATTTCACCTTTAAAAGTTATATCTTTGAATTTTTTTAACTTTATATCTTTTTTTTCAAACAAAGGGTGTTTATTGGTTGCTAGATTTAATCGTGCAATGAAACTACAAATAATTTAAAAGGAAATATTTACATCAATTTTCTGTAAATATTTAATAAGTGGTCCAGTAGCACTCAACGGACGAGGTTCTGTTAGGATAAATCCCCCTATTGGTGGGATCAACTTTGAAGGCCTAAGCAGCCACTGCGGGCTCGAGTAAGTTCAGATTCTTTGTCCTGTTGGGATCGGAGAAGCCCCAAATGGCAAATTTCAAACCTTGAAAAGAAAAGGTAGTAAGCTCGACTTCAGGAACCACTCTTGACGTGAGTCTGATTTCCCATTTCTCCTTTCTTTTGTCTCCGGCTCCAATTTCTAATCTTGGAATCCATGTTGACCCAATAATTAGAGGGAGAGCAAAGCCCGTTTGATTGGTAATTTGTGAGACGATTCTGCCCAAATTTTTGAAGAAATCCATCCGCGAATCACGTCGAAATCTGGAGATTCTTTCTCTCTTTCATAATTCACTCAATGTTCTTTAATTAATTTGGGATACATGCGTGGAAAATCCTAAAATTTATTATGAAAGTATAATTGAATTTTAAAACTTTCAAAAGTTTTGAGACAGGACAAAGAGGAAAAAAGATTAAAAAGGAAAATAGAAACATAGAAAAAAAAAAAGGAAAAAATAAATAAAATATTAAAAATTATTCACGTCAATACTATCAGTGTCATGTAGGATGGCCAGTATCCCCATCAGTGATATCTAGCTAAAGAACTAATCGACAAACTTAAAAGTTTAGGAATGAATGGGCAAAAGTAAAAGATTTATGACTTTTTTGATGATTTTTTCATTTCTACTTAGTACTAGTGCATTTGAATTTGAGGAGTTTCTTGGGTTTCATTTACGGCAACTTCGGTCAAGTATATGTTAATGTGAAAAAACAGCTTGGGCTGAAAGTTTATTTTCAAGAAAGGAAATGAGTTTACTTATTTCGATCTGGATCATTTTTTGAATCGTATTTTGGAAAGTCTGGTGTCAAACCTATTGAAACGCAACAATGGCTCAAGGAGAAGTTATGTTCCCTTCCATTTATCTAGCAAACTATTCCCTTATTTTTTATGAATTTGTTCAATGAGGAGATGATAATACTTACCAAAGAAAGAGTTCGCCTATTACAAAAGTATCTTCTTCTACTAACGGGTGTTGTGGGACAAAGAATCCATGTCCAAGAAAAAGATAAACGATTATCATTTATCAACAATAAATCTTACTCTTTGATTGGTTTATTGCCATCGAATGTATCTCTAATTACATTAATTGCTCCGAGAGTTTAAGTCACTAGGAGCATTGATAATAAGAATTTGCGGCTGGTTACTTCCCTCGAAGTTCCTGTCAAGATATTGTGTAGAGCATTGCTACGGTTGGATAAGAGGATCGGGTTACGAACTACATTTAAATTGCTGTTTGGGAACTGAAAGATTAGTGAACGAGGATAATTTGACTCTTTCTCAAATTTTATGAATCAATTCCCCTAATTCTCTCTAGCCAAAGTGAGAAAAAAAAAAATCCTGTGTTTCTCCAACTTAACTGTAGTGCACCAGGATCTTAACTAAGTAGTACCGTTATTTTCATCGCATCTCATATTGTGCTTTCTGATATATAAGATGTTTGAGGTAACAATAGTTCAGCACAAGGTTCGTACCCCGGAGGCAATAATAGTACAAACACAAAGTTCGTGTCCCGGTCAACATTAGCACGATGCACATCAATACCAACTACCCAAAGAGCAAACCACAGTATTAGGAAAATTGAAAATGGTCACGATTCCCTATGGTGCGATGAATCGCTTATGGGTTCATCAACTCAAGGACACGGAGAACAAAATCAGCCAAGGCATGACACGAAGCAGGATGTACATCAACAAACAGTACCTGACACATCCTAGAACAACAGCGGTGTGTGCAAACGTGAGTTCGAACCTTGGGTCCGCATCTTGCCTTCCCATCTTGAGGATTGGTAACTCCTGATGATCATGAGCATTGTGTAGATACACACGATGGTATCAAGGTTAGTGATGGTTGGAATGCCCGTGATTCTGATGGCACCAATCAGGATCTGTAGCAAGATCTTCTCTTTGAAATGAATTGTAGCAATTCCATCTGCATGCCCTACTCCTCGTCTTGAAAATAAAATCCAAAGAAATACTTGTTAGAAGCTCAAGTGTTGAGCTCTTTCTACATCAGTATTTCCAACAGCTATCGGAACAACCAATTTAAGTTCAAAAGGAAATTTGATGCCAAGGTATGACAACAAGATTTTGGTGCAAATCACAGATAATAAGTCTATGTATTGTAGGAGTCTAACCTTCGTATGTACTGTGAGAGTGTAACCCATCGATTGATTCATGGCTAATTAAGCTAATTAAAATTCTACTTTTGGACAAAATGCAACATTAGAGAACTAGGGGATACAACCTGAACACCTACAAATCTTTCCTAACCATCTCTTACGACATATTCGCAAGAGAAAGAGGCCATTTTCTGGGTGGTCTAAATTGGTGTTCCAATCCAATCCTCAGAATGTAATGCAGAGAAACAGGCCATTTTCTACAGGCAACTCCCATGGGCTCGTACTTTGAACAATACGTGTAGTTCAGAATTCATGAACGGGTTCGCCTGACTTACCTAGGGTGCAGGTTTTTTCGCCCTAAAACAGCATTCAGAGGATGGAATTTGTGAGAGGTGGGAACAGGGAAAGAATATCAACATCTTGACGTGAGTTTTTCCTCGGGGAATCCTCCAACTTACCGATGGAGCTGGACTACAGTTCCTTTTCGAAAGGCCGCCAAGGCTTACCTCCTACCGCCTGTGATCAGCTGGATTGTGGTTCTCCATGGATCTTCCGATTTTTCTCTAGTCTCTCGCTTTCTTCCTGTAAACGAGGTTTCTTCAAGTGTCCGGCAATTGCTGTGTAATACACGAAGCGATTCAGCGGAATATACTGCCTTGTCGGGCTTGGTGATGGTGTCTTGCATCCTGTATTATTTTTCTCATGTCTGAAAGTTGTGATGGTGACCTTTGGCCGTGAGTGTTAGCATGTTCAGTAAGTGGAGGTCCATTAGTTCTTTTATTTTTTTTATTCTAGGCACCAATTCTGTGTAATACTTCCACAGTCCTGAGTGTTAGCATATCTCAAGTGTCAATACGTCAATGCATACCTCATTTACGAGCACCAGCGGTTGAGAGTTGATTGAAACACCAACCAAGCACCTTCGAGATGGAGGTCTTCATCCTCTTTAGTTGATCAAATTCGAAAAGTTTAATTACATTAATTGCACGGCGCTATTTCCACCCCCTAAATAACTAAATTCACCCAATTTTTACCAAAAAGACAAAATCGCAATCAATCATTAAATTGCAATTTAATTTGTTAACCAAAATTTATTTATTTATAGGCATTATGTTTTTTCCATTGTTAGTATATACTTCCATACAATTAGTTATGTCGAAAAGAGAAATAGAAATGTACTATGTTCTCAAGCAAATTTATGGATAAATAGTGAATTAGAATCTAGAAAAATTTTTAACATAGATAGTTTTTTGACACAATCACTTGTTTATAAATTTTCACTAATGTTGTGCATAACACAATCAAACACCTTTTTTAATCCATTTTCTTTCATATGCATGGGATGATGGGATAAAGTAAAAAGAATGGATATCTTCACTAGAAGTCCTAAAACTTGTCATAAAAGTGCAATTGAGTCCTAAGACTTGCAAAAAGTACAATCGAGTCCTAAAATTTGTCAAATTGATACAATCGAGTCCTTCCGTTAATACCATCAATTTATCTAATAAAAATGCTGACGTGACATTTTTAAATTAATTTTTATATCCTAGGTAGCATTTTTTATTATTTCTTTTCAATTCTGATTTAGATCAAATTAAAAAAAAAACAAAAAAAGACTAAAATATTAATTTAAAAAGCTACATATATAAGGCATGCAGGGCTTGCTGGTGAGGGGCGGCTGCCACCACCGCCAATCCCCGGAGGGGCCAGCAGAGGTCGTTGGCCCTGGGTGAGGGTGTGCCTGTCTGAGATCTCCTGCTTCCTTCTTTCTTTTTCGTTTTCTTTTCCCTTTCTTTGCTCGACGGGAAACAGCGGATAGAACAACTTTTCGGCTTGTTTTGCTTAACGATGTACTGAGACGAAACGGATCACCTTTGTTCTTGTTCAGATGGGACCAGTTCCTTCTTGGCACATGGTTTTGGAGACAAATTTAGCCGGCACTGTCGATGCTCGATTTCTGTCAAAATACATAGGGCAAATCACGTATCTCACTTGAGTTTTTACGCCTGACTGAGATTTTTTTCTTGATCTTCTTTTATAAAAAGGAGTTCTTGCTGTTATTTCGCCGGAATAGAGGTTCCGACTCGTTTTCGTACTGGTCCGATTGTGTTTTCAGGTTTTCTTCTTTGTCTGGGTTCGAAACTTATAGGTCTCATCAAGAAACAGAGAATATCAACCTACGACGTTACTTCTTCGCCTTCCTCATCACCACAACCACTTCTGCCTCTCTCATGCCACTTTCAAATCTGGATTGAAACACCTTGGCCGGCGAGGCATGGCCAGGGGCGGGCGATCGTCGTCGGCCCTAGGGAAGGGCCAACGTCACCCAGATCTAGGCGAGCCTTGCCTGCCGTTGCCTAGGACCGGCAAGGCCTCGTTATAGGTTGGCGAGCACCAGCCGCCCTCACCTAGGGCAGGTAGCGGTTGCCAGCCCCTCCAGCGATAGGTAACAACGGCGGCCACGCCCCACCAGCGAGGCCCTACCTTGCTCTGCCCTCCTTATTTTGTCTTTTGTTGAGGAAACCTCAGTTTCAAAGAGACTACGCAAAACCGGAAAGTTAATGGACAACAACAATCCAGCCGATCACGGTGGTCAGAGGTAAGCTTCGTCAACCTCAGACATATCTTGACCACTTTATCCCAGCCTCCGTCAGTAAGTTGGAGGATTGTTGAGTCAAATCATGCCAAAATCTTGATATTTCCCCTTCTTTGATCACGTCGACTGCCCATATTCCAGTACATGAATGCTGTTTTATTGGGAAAAAAAACCTGCACGCTACGTATATGGGGTGAACTTTGTACAACCCAGCTTTTGTCCTATATTCTTCTGTCTCTCTTAGTTATTAATTCAGGTTTTTGGTTATCGATGTTCACAATGACTCTCAGCGTAGAGCATGTACTTTAGGGCACATTCAGGGGATGTAAAATGGCCTGTTTCTGGCATTTCATGAATTTGTATCCCCCAGATTTTATCTTATATTCTTTTGCAAAATTGATCCAGATTTTTATTCACGATGTTCATAATGAATTGGCTTTCACAATAGAGCATACCGGGTCGTGCTCATAACAGAGCATATTTCATTGGTGATTGAGTCAATGTGGATTCATAGCAGCAATAATCCCAAACGATTGAATTTGTCTAAGAAGAGTGAAATACAATAGTAACTGCTATTTCTCTTCGAAAGTCACGTGGTGTTGGAAAGAATGTGACCTTCTTTTAAAGTTACTTGTTGGGAAAATTTTGTATGTTGATGAAGAGACATGACCGTATACAAACTCTATTTCTTTGTTTTGTCCAGAGAAACTCATATCAAGAACAATGTAAAGTCTTGTTAGCTTTTCCTCCAAAGAAAAGATAATACCTGCAATTGCTTTACTTTCTACCCAGTAAGCATGGGGCTTCCCTGGTATTTCTTTTTGCAATTGGGTGTTTTTTTTTTTTTGGTGCATTAGTGTTGTGGGAGTGGGTTGGGAAAGGTTTGTAGGTGTTAAGGAAGCATGCCCTCGTATTCCGACGTTACATTTTGTTCAAAAGAAGAGTTTCTATTTGCCTAATTAGTTGGATTATCAGATGGGTTAGACTCTTGCACTGCATAGACTCATTAGCTATGATTTACACCAAAAGCTCGAAATCATATCGCGAATTTTAAATTTCCTTTTGAATTTATATTGGTAATTCTCAATATGTTCCTGCAAGTACATTAATTAAGAGGCCTTGGGAATCGCTTGATGTTTATGGTAGACTCATACCTTGATAGCTTTTGGAAAAACATGGTAGACTCATACCTTGATAGCTTTTGGAAAAACATTCTCTTGTATGATAGGGAGAGAGCTCATGATTAAGCCTTTGCGTAAGACTATTGTCTAACTAGTAGCTTGCTAATTTTAATTCGAAGATATGGAGCAGAGCATGGAATTCAAATTGCTACAGCGTATAATGAACATCTTGATTCCATGGAGGAGACCTTATCTCTGGCCATCAGGGACATGTATAGCTATACAACTTCGACCAACGTCACTAGTGCACCCGTCATGCTTATCTATATGGTGGTAAAAAAACGTCCGGCAAAAATTAACTATCGAGATAGGAAGGCAAGGTAATGGCCCATGGTTCCAATTTGTGTATGCTTTCATTTATATTACTCTCAGATTCGTGGCCTGCAATCTGCTAATTTACATTCTGCTTGGTGATATGCCTTGGCTGATTCTCATTCCCTTCATTCTGATGTTGATAATCCTTTGGAATTTGAACCCGAGGATTCATTAGAGAATGTTGACAGTTTGTGGTTTTCCTAATGTTGTTGTGTACTAATTGCGAAGTTGGTTTTGAAGTGCGTCTTGCCAATGCTGGCTTGGACATGAACCTCGTGTTGTAGTATTTTTGCCTTAAGCACTCTTTACATCATAGTGCAGAATATATGATGATGATGATGAAGAAGGAGTATCTGATACTAGTTAGTTAAGATCCTAGTGCAATTCAATGAAATCGGAGAAATAGGGATTTTTTTTCCTTTGGCTAGAGAGAAACAGGGGAATTGAATCAAAGAATTTGAGAAAGAAAATTTTTTCCTAATTCACTAATATTTTGATACACGAATTGCGATTTGATGTAGTTCATAACTCTAATCCCAAAGTCAGCAATGTTCTAAACACTACCTTGAAATGTACTTCCAAATCCCAAATGAAACCTACTCAGCAATACGCGTGTTAACACGAAATATTGCACGAAATCCTAATAGAGTGTAGATTTATGCCAGGGTACGTTATGAAATACTTTATGAGATGAAGATTAATTTGGCTAAATATGTGATGGGCTAGCAATTTCAATTTTCAATTGTTTTACTTTATATGGGAAGCTCTATCTTATTTTTGCTTATTACTAATTTCACCTCTAAAAATTATATCTTTGAATTTTTGCTTGGTTTAATTTATCATCTGTTCAAATGAAGCGAGTTTATTGGTTACTAAATTTAATCGTGCAATATATCGGTGGGATCAACTTTGAAGACTTAAGCAGCCGCCACGGGCTCGAGCAAGGTTCAGGTTCTTTGTCCCGTGGGATCAAAGAAGGCCTTTCAAACCTTGAAAAGAAATGGTAATCAGCTCGACTTTTAGGAATCACTTCCGACATCGGTCTGAGTCCATTCCTCCTTTCTTTTGTCTCAGGCTCCAATTTCTAACCTTGGAAATCCATGTCGACCCGACAGATTGAAGGGAGGGCAAAGCCCGTTTTGGTTGGTAAAATTGTGAGATGATTCTGTCCAGAAGGTTTGAAGAAATCCACCCAGCGAATGACATCGATATCCCGAGATTCTTTCTCTCTTCCGCGATTCACATCGATGTTCTTTAATTAATTTGGGATAAGTGCGTGGAAAATTTTAAAACTTGTCATGAAAGAGCAATTAAGTGTAAAATTTTCAAAAGAATTTGAGGCGGGCGGAGGGAAAAATAGAAAAAAAAAAGATGAAAAGTGCAATTGTGTTAACCGATATGGATGGTGAAATTTTCACACTTTCAAGTCAAATTCCTTTGAGAAATTTTCATATCGGTTACACATTGGCGTCATTATCAGCAAGATCAAAAATTGCATAGTTAAAAGAGGAAAAACACAACAATCGAAGCAATCAAACGACAGACCTAATACTCTTGAACACTCCTAATTCAACCTGTACAAACACAGAAGCTCAAGCGTCAAACAAATGTGATTCCAAAAGATAGAGCAAGAAGCAGAAAGAAAGAACAATTACTCGCCTGGAGTGCAAGCGCCACTTGATGAGCTGCTGAGAGTTCCACCACTTGACATCAGAGGCCACGTGACAATGAAAAAACGAAATCTATCCCAGACCGAAGAGCATCAGCGTGCACACGATCGACCATGACACCCTCCTCTTCTTGGACGCCGATTCCAAAGCACACGCTTGAGATCACCGCAGTTAGCACCTTCGATTTGTTTTGAGATCGAATCGATTTGGGCAGATAACAACTAGAGTTCTTCACTTCTTTCTCTTCGCATTGGGTTTGGGGCAGGAAAAACAAAAGAGAAGGGAGTGACACCATTTGCAAGGTGGTTTTTCTCGTTTTTTAATTAAGTTTGTAATTGAAGCTAAAACGACCCGTTTTGTATTCCGACGTTCATGTTGGCATTGGTCTGGCCATATAGGGATGGCCGGCTCTGACTGGGTATTTACAAAAGCATTTTTTGGG
This sequence comes from Psidium friedrichsthalianum, assembly GCA_019149425.1. NCBI lineage: Eukaryota > Viridiplantae > Streptophyta > Magnoliopsida > Myrtales > Myrtaceae > Psidium > Psidium friedrichsthalianum. The sequence goes on from JAGVVM010005189.1 coordinate 23,715, forward strand.
CTAAATTAGCAGGAAGGACTAAATTGACTCTAAGGTCAAAAGGTTTAAGACTAAATTGACATAAATTAAAAGATTTATGACTAATTGCCACCAATAGAAAAGGAAATTAGCTCCAAGGTCAAAGGATTCGAGACTAAATTGACACGAGTAAAAGATTTATGACTAAATTGTCACCAATAGAAAAGGTTTAGGACTTTTGTGACACTTTTCCCCAAACCTCTCGTTATATCACTTAATTACAAACGAAAAATTATATATTATATATATATATATAGTGGAATTCATGTAACTTCTGTCGACAGGGAGTATGAACTACTCGCCGATAATATATAGTGGAATTCATGTGACTTCCTGTCCATGGGGAGTATGAAAATACTCCCCGATAATATTAACCAAAATAAAAAGAAAAGGATGGAGATCAAAATCTGGGGAATACGACTTGGTGTTCCAACACTCCCCACCAATGAGTTTTTCGTGATCAAACCAAACCAGACAAGGGTGCAAGCAAACGGAGTTTCTCTTGTGATTAGCTTTGGGCTTTTGACGGTCCCCATTTGACTCTTCATCTCAATGGATCAGGCCCATCTCCCAGGAAATTCTCTCGTCTCCCAACCCTTTTAACACATAAACGCCCAAAAACAAAAAATTCTAGGTCATCGACTCTATCTATATAACGTGTGTACTCATATTGAACCAAAATTACTGTGGCTCACTTTTCAATTCTATCGAAAATGCCTCAACATACAAAAGGTCATGCATCTCCCCTTCCTAATGTTATTCCACACTTTGTTCTCAAATGGGTAAATCTTTCGTTCAAGATTTTGTGACCAGTTATGCTTGTCTCTTGCATTTTGCATGCTTACTTATGTTTTGGAGCATGTCAGGTTAGTAATTTTTCATTTGTGACTTGAAGTAGACGTCGAGGTGGCGCTTACAATTTGTTGAGGTTGGGAGGCCCACAAGCCGCATCTAAATCGCAATTTATGAATTGGAGAGATTAATGAACAAGATAATGTGATTCTATCTCAACTTCTTTGAATAAATTGCCCTGTTTTTCTACGGCTAAAGGAAAAAAAAAAACTCCCTACTTCTCCAATTTCATATTATTGCATCTGATCTTAACTAGCAGTATCATGGCATTCATCATCATTGTATATGCTGCTTCATGATGTGCAAGGTATTCGATGTCATAATAGTACCACACAAGATTCATTTCAAAGCCAGCATAGGACACACATCAAAACCAACTTCTCAAAAGAGCAATTCACATTGTGCAAAAAAAAAAAAAAAGCAATCCACGACATCTAGAGAACCAAAAGCCATCACAATTCTCTAATTCACGACGAATGCGAATGCCATCAAGATGCAGAGAATGACAATCGGCCAGGGCATTTCACCAAGCAGAATATACATCAGCAGACCGCACTTGACACTTTCAAGAGCAATAGCGATGAGAGCGAACGCAAGTCGGAACCTTTGCTCCATATCTTGCCCTCCTATCTTGACCATTTTGAGCGGTCTATAGATAAAGCATCACTTTTGCATGGGTAGTGTTAGTTGGATCACCCATCAACTCGATGATTTGATTCAGGAACCTTGCAGGGAACGAACACGTTGGGTACGTGCAACAATCTAATCTGCAAGCTCTGCTCCAACTCTTGGAAATAAAATTAGCAGGGCGCTTGTTAGTATACACTCTTTTGGAAAAGTTCAAGTTTTGATCTCATTCTGCATCACATAAGACGGCAGCCTTTCCAAAAGCTTTCAAACTTTTAAAGGAAATTTGATGCGGTATGATGCTAAGCTACTAGTGCAAATCATAGATAATGAGTATGCATCAGAGGAGTCTAACCTCTGCTGTATGTGCTGCAGTTATGTAACCCATTTAGTGATCCACGGCTAATCAAGCTAGTGAAGACTATTCTTTTAGACAAAATGGAACATCATAGTGCCAGGAATACCTCCTTAAGGCCTACAAACGTTTCCTAACCTTCTCTTACAATACTTAATTCACAAAACGAGACCACCTAGATCCACAAAACGCCAGGTTAACCCCCATGCTTATCGGATTGAAATAGAGTAAAGCTAATTGCAGGTCTTTTATCTTTTCTCAGGAGGAAAAGCTATTAAGGTTTTCAATTAATACAATCGTGTCTCTTCATCTATGTGACAGAATTTTCCCTCCCAGAAACAGAGTGTATCTACAGCCGGTAAGGCCCATGCTTCCTGGGTAGAACCGCTCGGTCTTGGCTAGAACCAAGACTTGGGTATTCGGGTAGAAGATTTAAGCGGAACCTAGTCTCCAGCTACCCAAGATTCGGGTACTAGCTCGGTGGTCAGTCTTGTACCAACCATGAAGCTGAGTTGTTCGGGTAGAAGACTCGGGTATAAAGAAGACTCAGGCATAAACAGGGTACCAGTCCCGAGCTACAAGCTCCTAGTCCCCAAGCTGCAAGCTCGGTGGTCAGTCTTCTACCGAGCATGAAGCTGAGTTGTTCAGGTAGAAGACTCAAGTTTAAACAGGGTCCCGTTCCAAAGCTACAAGCTCGGGGGTCAGTCTTGTACCGAGCATGAACCTGAGTTTCGGTCCCAGAAAGTGCCCCAATCTGGTTCTTAAGAGCTCTGAACATACAAGAATCAACTCAAGTTCACCTAAGAGCTCTGAGTTGTTCAGGTAGAAGACTCAAGTATAAACAGGGTCCCGGTCCCAAGCTACAAGCTCGGGCGTCAGTCTTGTACCGAGCATGAACCTGAGTTTTCGGTCCCAGAAAGTGCCCCAATTCTGGTTCTTAAGAGCTCTGAACATACAAGAATCGACTCAAGTTCACCTAAGAGCTCTGAGTTGTTCAGGTAGAAGACTCTTAAGTATAAACAGGGTCCTGGTCCCAAGCTACAAGCTCGGGTGTCAGTCTTGTACCGAGCATGAACCTGAGTTTCGGTCCCAGAAGTGCCCCAAGTCTGATTCTTAAGTTCTCTGAACATACAAGAATCGACTCAAGTTCACCTAAGAGCTCTGACTTGTTCAGGTAGAAGACTCTTAAGTATAAACAGGGTCCTGGTCCCAAGCTACAAGCTCGGGTGTCGGTCTTGTACTGAGCATGAACCTGAGTTTCGGTCCCAGAAAGTGCCCCAAGTCTGATTCTTAAGTTCTCTGAACATACAAGAATCGACTCAAGTTCACCTAAGAGCTCTGACTTGTTCAGGTAGAAGACTCTTAAGTATAAACAGGGTCCCGGTCCCAAGCTACAAGCGGGGGTCAGTCTTGTACCGAGCATGAACCCGAGTTTCGGTCCCAGAAAGTGCCTTATTTCTCGTTCTTCAGAACTCTGAACACTCAAGAATCGACAAGTTCGCCTAAATAAAGGTGGTTTTTTTCCTACAAAACAGCATTTACGTGATGAATACACAGTGGACATGATCAGACATCGGGCAGGAAGAAAAAATAAGATTTCTCATTGTCCTTGAAGAGGTCATTGTATGCTTGATGTTGGTCTCAGATAGTTATGCCATGTTTAAGGTCCCCGAAGTTTACCTCATCCGACCACCGTGATCAGCTGGATTGTTGTTCGCCATTAGCTTTCGACGTTGCCTTCCCGGAGAGTTGGAGAAGAAGATGAAATGTGGAAAAATGGTTTCCCTTGGGTACGAGTTCTACGGAAAAGGAGGGCGAAATGTTATGGCGAAATGTTATGGCGAGGTGACACGTGTTTTCCGTTGTTTCTCCGTGTGTTGAAATTACTGCATTGTCCTTATCGACGTCGCCATCCGCCGAAAGTCCACGTTCAATGGAAAGGACCAAGTGAGACCACTCGTTCTATGGAACGAAAACATGCGCTCTGCATTAGACAATTTTCAGACAAGTTTCTATAGAAGTAATAATAAAGAGTTACATACGTTCATTTGCGAAAGTATTACATAACTTCGACCTAAAATGGTAATTAATATTTACTCCATTAGTTTTGATTTACGAAAATACATCTAATGAGGTAATGCTCAAAATTTTTTATGAGTATAATTATGTTTATTTTATTTTATTTGCAATTCAAAAAGCTTGCTAAGAATGATAGGTATTGTAAAAAAATGTGTCATTGGATATTTTATGAAAGTGATGAGTGCACTAGAAATCCAAAACTTATCACGAAATTGCAATTGAGTCTTAAGACTTTCAAAAAGTACAAGTAAGTTCTAAAACTTGTCCAAATAATACAATTAAGTCCTTCTATAAACTTCATCAATTTGCCTAATGAAAAATGCTAACATTGCTTTCTTTTTTAAGTATTCTCTTCTCTAAATCTTACTTAAATTAGATTAAAGATGAAAAATGTTAAAATGTTATTAGGAAAAGAACCATACCGATAGGTTGCCGCTGCAACCCATTGTCAGAAAGGGCAAGTGCAGGTTGCCACAAATCGGAAAATATCTTTCTATTCACTTTTAGGATTAGCTAAAGATTGAAAAATATCATCATTTTCTTCTAGAGAGAGAGAGAGAGAGAGGGGGACTCGGGAGAAGTGGGCGCACGTTAAACTCTGGTTTCTCTGATTCCTCTATTTCAGGTGCAAGAGAGAGAGGAGGAGGCTAAAAGATTGCCAGACTGGCACAGAGAGAGAAAGGAAGAGTAGGGACAGAGAGAATTGTTCCTTCTTGGCTTCACTCGATACACTATCTTTTCCTTTTGAGCCCTCTTTATTTATGGGGGATTTTCTTGAGGATTCCTTCCCCAAGCAGGTATGTTTTTTTTTCTTTACCAAAGAAAAAAAGAAAAATATTATCATTTTCCAGAAAAATATTTTCTAGATTTTCAGAAATGTCGAAACTTCTACTGACTTATTGCTAGAGGTATAAAAGTAGCGCTAACGTGGAATGAAAAAACCAATTATTCAGAAGAAATTACAAAATGGTCCACATATTATTGTTGGCATTTAATTTTTGGTTGTCGTCCTTCATTTTTATTGTAGATTTTAGCCCTGAACTCGCCTTTCGATCCCAGTTTCAAATATTTCCTTCCATATGCAGATGGAAATTACTGAATACGTACCAGAATATCCTTGTTCACGCAATTTGAAGAAACTATCAAAGACCGCCCACTCAAAGGAATTCGCACATACGATTCTAGTCGGGCTTTCCTTAGGTATTTGATAGCATTGCTTCTGCTCGTGCATTAGCGCATTTTTCTTGACTGTTGCCCTTTTATTGTGGAACAATCATTTTATGAAGGACAATTTACCCCATATTTGTAATGTTTTCCCTAGTTCAAATGAACCAACTACTCAAAAGTTGCAGTTGAGTGGTGATCACTTGGAGAGAAATGCTGCTAGGTAGACACTAAGAGCGTATTTGGTAATACTTCAGATTCTCTTATTCCTTTTTATTTTATTTTATTTTCAAGAACAAATAAAGAATAGAATTCTTTTTGGAATGTAAATTGATTGTTTGTTCCCGAGAATAGAAACAATAAGCAAAAAAAAAAAAGGTCATTTCTTGGTTTCGTGAAACAAAATCAAAAAATGTCATTTAGAAAAAAGTCCACTGCCAATCACTGCCCATTGGCCGTCAGCTGTCATCATCACTGGTAGTACCAAATGTATTTCTGTTCATTTTATGTTTTCAAAGTAAAAATTTTATGTAGTTATCAAATGTGTTTTTTTTAATAAAAAAAACAAAATCAGAAATATTTCTGAGAGTACAATCGTCATCAAACATGCCCTTGTGTATTGGCAGTAGCTCACCTCTTGCCTCTCCACGTTCGATTGTTTTCTCGTTATCTGGTCATTCGTCGAGGTTTCCCGTGGGGAACTCGTGTCAGTTTTTTCATCGGCGGTCTGTCGTATGACATCTAAATTAAAGAATTACAAAACCTACCACTATCATAATGTGGGGGCCAGCAGTTGGAAAGGCAGCAGAGGTCGGAGGGAGCCGCGTTAGAATCTCCTGGCTCTTTCATGGTTGTTTACATTCTAACCAATTGTATTTTAACTTTTCTAATCTTATAGTTTGTTTATATTCTAACCAATTACATGAATAATGATGATATATATACCAATATGTGATTAGACATGTAATCATTATTCGACAATAAATCTATAGCAAAAAAAAATCGCTACACCGTGATTCCAGTATTTTGTATTCGTGTTATTGATACTTCATAATTCATTGAGCCTCTAATATGCGGTAAAATACTGGTAAAAGATCATCATATCCCTCATTTGCCCAAAAATTCTTTCCTTCTTATTTCTCTCTTTCTTTCTTTTTTGTTCCTTTTATGTAAGTTCTTTTCATTTATCAACAAGGGCAAAAGATACCAAAGATCCCACATCATGACAATGCGGCACATTCACTCTTAAATTGTGTTTGTGACACCAAAAATCTCAAATTTATACATGTGTGATGCATTTACCTTTCATCAATGAAAAGCGTTAAAAATCTATCTATATGGTCGCTGGAAAACAAATGAGTTGACATGGTGCCCACATAGCTTAAGTAAAATAAAAACGACGTTATTTTCACTAAAAAAATCATTTAACAAAACTTCTAGTAGGATAGATGTGTTACATATGTATAAGTCTTGAATTTGTTATGTCACAAGAGAATGCTTAAGGTAAATATGTCACAGTGGGCATAGTTTAGATTTTGCGTGTCACGGAAAGGAAAAATTACCAAAAAAAATCCTAAGTCTAATGCAATTGTGCCCACTTAGTCCTAAACTTTTTTTTTTGCCGATTTAGTCATAAACCTTTTGCAATTATGTTAATTCAGTCCTTTCGCTGAATTTCTACTAGCTGACGCTATCGTGGACGCTGGTCGACTGGCAATATAATAGTTTAATATTTTTTTTTTTCCTTTCCTTCCCTTTCCCCTTCCCTTTCTTCTAGCGGTCGGTGACCAGCCAAAGGGATGGTTAGTGAGGACCTCATAGGGGGAACCTAGTCTTGTCAAGGGCCAGCAAGGCTCTACCTCCCTATGCCCGGGATGGACCCTCGCTGACTAAAGGGAAGGAAAGGGGAAGTAAAAGAAAAAAGAAAATAAAAAGTTCAAAAATTTTAAAAATCAAAATAATAATAAAATATTATATTGCCAGTTAGTTGATGTCCACGTTAGCGTTGCCCTAGGAAAATTTGTTTGATGGATTGAATTGATATAGTTGCAAAAGATTTAGGACTAAATCAGCAAAAAAGAAAGTTTTGGACTAAATAGGCACGATTGTAATATGTTTATGACTTTTTTGGGTAATTTTCCCGTTACAAAAAAAATTCCCATAAATGTGGCATAATGAATATGATTTAGGATGGTTTTTTCACCTACCAGTAATAAGGAAAAACATGTACCCTTTTTATCGACGTTTGTTGATTAATACTTTCAAGATGAGGAAAACTCAACATGATAAAGAAAGATCCGTAGGTTTCATTCTTTCAATTTTAGAGTCTTATTATTATTATTTTTTTGAAATTCTAGGGCACCTGAAACTTCAAAAAGGAAAAAAATTGTGAAGGTACTAAAAAATTAGAATTTTAAGCAATTTGATTTAAAACAATGGGATATTTAATTATTTGCATGGACCCATGTAGTTTATAGAAGGTATATGTAACACAAGAGCATTTTTATATCACTTCAGACAATTAATATTAAAGAAAGTGGCAATTAAAGCATTCTGATAATCGCAATTATTACCTATCATATATATTTCTGTAAATGTACTTGAGGAAAATAAACGCAGCCGCCGAACCATGCTAAGAAAAAGAAAAACGGTTCCTTATTTTTTGATGTGTCAAATCATATGACTAGTTATTTTTCCGCAGGCAACACGCGGGTGCGCACTAGTTCTTCACTGTTATGACAAGTTGATGCCGCGCACTAATTTATAGCCCTTACTCAAATTTTTTGCTTGCATTTGGACGAAGAAATTGACATTTAGGCTCTATTTATTTTAAAAAAAAAATTATTGATTTAAAAAATATTTTCTTCAAATGATTACATTTATATTTTGAGAAATTAATTAAAAAAATATTTTCATTACGATAACAATTTGCGTCGAATTATTTTTCTATTATTTATTTTTGTTAGCAATATAAATAATTATTAAAAAAATTCAAATTAATTATTTTTGCGTAACAAATGGAGTCTTATTTTAAAATCAAGATTGAAGATTAGTCCACCGACCAAATAAGTGACAAAAATAAAGTATCAAGATAATTTAAACGGGAGTACGCATGCATGGATCATCTTTATGATTTGGGATTTACACATCAGTGCCACATTTTCTTCTCAGCTGTTTACTCGGCACTTTTAAGTTTTCATCAACATTTGGACAGAAAAATATGGAATTTGGGCTGGAGTTGTGACGTGGAATTAATTGACTGACTAAATTTATCAATAATAAAATACAAGGATCGAAATTAATTAGTGAAAATATAGTGCAAGGACCATTTTCTATGGTCACTCCCAATATTTTCCTTCTAAAACAAATGAATTGATAAGGTGGTTGTGTTATTTGATTTGGGCGTCAACGTGTTAATTTTATTTAAAACCCAATTTCTTTATAATACTAAGAACTGGTACGTGGTCCAGACGCTTTACGGGGATGTATATTGGTACAAGTGTTTTGATATGTGTTTATTCTTCTGTTGACATGCCTTTATTTTTGACATGTGCTTAATCTCCTTTTTCTTATTGGCGTCACTTCGGGCATTGGAAATTCCCAAGTAAATATATCCGAATATATGAAATGACACCGAAAGCTTAAACTTGAAATTTTGTTGAAAAAAGATGTATAATGGGAATCCTTTGGATATTAATAGAAAAAATTAGAAAATAAGAGTTTGAATACTATCACCTTTATCACAAATTCGATTTTTATTTCTAAAGTATATGGATTTCTTCAAAATGTGTAATATTCTTTAAATTATATTTCCCTTCAATCACAATGACTAAGTTAAAACTTGAGATCATCTCTTCCTATTCATTATTTAAATTCTATTTGAATTGCATGATTCAAAACATAAGTTGTTGAACGGAAGAATAATAAATGAAAGCTTATGAACTTCTCCCTTATCTATTATATCAAATAATATTCCAATTAAGCGGGATTCAGCTAAAATTATTTTCATTTCCATTTTCTTATAAATGTACTTATTTTAATGGATATAAAATATATTTAAGTAAGAGGATTTTCGACTAAGAAACTAATTTTTTTGCTGAATTAAATATGACGAAATAATTACATAATTTATTTCAACATATTGTGCTGAACTAAGTAAACATTATTCATTGTTTAGTTTTTGATATATTAACTCTAGTAATCAAATTTTGATTACTAGAGTTAATATATAAAAAAAAAACTCTAGTAATCAAATTTTGTTAGTATTTCTCGTTATCTAATGATAAATCTAAAAAAATAACATAATGACTTTGGGGAAAAAAATGATAATCTCTTCTTCTTCCAATCCCGCCAATTTTTCCAGCGACCGCCTCACAAAAAATCTGTACCGTTGGTGCAGAGAAAGAAGCGAAGAGCTCAGAAATGGAGTTCGCCCTCAGCGGCAACGCCTTGAAGACCTTCGCTCGCTCCATCACGACTTCGCCATTGAAGCTTCTCCTTCCCAGGTGATTCCATTTCTTCTACCTTCTTCTTCTCCGTCTCTGTCACCCGCAGCTCCGGTCAAAAAGTTCGCGGGGCGCCACTGAAATCCGTGTCGATCGTTCCTCAGCTTCATCCATCAAGTGAAAAGCTAAATAGTTGCTTCTTCGTGCCCTGACGAGTGATGCTTAGTTTAGATGCTATGCTGTGTTAGGCATTGGCCTCTTTTCGCTCGATACAGTGTCCGATTGAGAAATTTGAGGTTCCTTCCTCCGATTGGCGAGTGCGTGAAGCTTTTGGCGGTGGATTTGAGGCAGAAATTTGTTGACCTAGGTTGTGATTGGCCCTCTGTCAACGATGATTAGAACTTGACGTGCATAAATCTGAAGTCATTTCATTGAAAGAAAGATAGGGTGATTGTAAAGTCTTTATATCATAAGATCTTTATATCATAAGACTAAGGCAATTCGCAGCTATAGCCAGGAGAACTATCAGTGCTACTCGCAGAAATTGTCCAATGGTGAAACCACAGGAGAAAAAACCCTATGGATATTTCTACAGGTGCTGCTATTCTGTCTTGCCAATGCTTTGCTGGTTTTTTTGGTTAATTTGATGGTATTTTATGGGGTTTTCCAACACTCGATAAGTGAAAGCACGATTGTGCTCCCCAGCATCTTATGTGACAATACTTTGCATGACTTCCTTTTGCCTCGTCGCATTTAACATACCATAAAAATAGAATTTCCAAGTTCTAAGCTCATGTTTGGCACTTGGCACTGTTGTGAATAGAACTAGTATTGATCTTTGTACAAATATTACCTCCTTACTTGTATATATCAGATTAAGGTTCTCATCTTCGTATTCGACCTCCAGCTTTCCTTTCACTCACTCAATTCCTCAAGATCTGCCAATTAGTTGATTACCTTCAAGCCAGACCTCTTTGATGTGTTTACAGTATCTGGCGCACAGGTTCAATGCAGCGTTCTTTTAAAGGTATATTGTCGTTGCTCATCTTTCTAGTATATTAGTCAGCTTATAGTTGTAATTAACCCACAAATACTTAGAAAATACTCTGTGCAGGCAGTCTGTTCTGTCCTTAGAGCACCTATTACAAACATTGATTATTTGAGTGTGCAAGTAACAGACGTCTATGCATCAAAAGTTCAATGGTCTCTGCAGTGCTTCAATGGTAAAGACCTTTCAGTCATGTGCGTGGCGCTCTGAATTCATTAGGTAGGAACTGGTGTATTGATGTTTAAGATTGCAAGCTTGCAGCACAGATGGAAAAGTTAGCTGATTCCTTTTACTCCTAAAAATAATCTCGCTCCAATCCATTTTTATTGAAAACAGCAGAAATGAAGTCTTGAAACTGACATGTTCATTTCTGCTAATGAGCAATGACTGCAAAATGCTGTGAGAAGCATTTGTATGTTCTGCCATATGTGTCCACAGATGAGCTTTTCTAATTTCTCATCATGTAAAAGCAGTGTGAACTATGCCAAACGGATTTTGCAGTGCCCCAATATGACTTATAAAGCCAACGAACACAGAAGAAAGAGACATCGGACGTTTATTTTGAAATTAGATCCAATGTCTACACTTTTACTTCTATTTGCTTGAAACACTTACATTGCAGGTGTTTGACTCAGTCATGCTAACATACATATTCAGTAGGTTATCTAACTGGAATATAAATGGAGGCATGCACTCTGTCAAACCATGCAGAATTTGATAAACAAGCGCACCACGGCAGCGTATAAATGTTTATTCTCGCACCAAATGTGAGTTTTTTTGTTCATGCATAAGTGTTGTTGTCATATGTATCAGGCATTAAGAAAACATACTGGATAATTGCAATGTTGTCCCCGAACATACAGCAATTAATCTGTGGATGGGCGGAAGAGATACCAAGCAATTTTGTGGTGAGGCCCATGATTTGATCGAATCTAGATTTGCTTGACCAATTTTCAGTCATCCCTCAGGATAGGACTATAAATTGCCAACGGAGCGGGCAATAACTGATCCTTCTGATGCTGCAAGGAATTTTGGTGTATCCATTACCTGATTCGTTTTTTATATATATTAACTATCAAGAGTTTTTCTTCATATAACAAACACGAAAGTGTTGGAGAATGTGACTTCGCTTTGAAACCTTATGTCCATTTCCCAAAAAATGAGCTTTCCACACTGGTTTGCACCACATCTGCTGCTATCGGACGTCGCACTTCTGGCCACACAAAGTCCTTTTACTATTGAAGGGTTTCCTTGTGTTTTCACGTGAACATGAAAAAAATTAACCCCCTGTCTCATCGTCATGGACAATCCTAGGCATTTCTTCGCATTTTGTCGCAGGGAGGTGAAGTGGACATTCATTTGTAGTTCTTGAGAAGGCTGGCGAGTAAGTAATTCTAATCACGGTTCTTCTCCTCCGAATTTTACATTGATCCTATCATTGTTTTTTCCCATGCATTCACTTTAATTGTATATGGCAAGAGCTAGTTGTCCAGAGCAACGAGTAGTTTAAAATTTTGCACAATCACTTCACAACGTGGTTTTAATAGATGAATTGATTACTAAGTTATCTGCCAGAGTGTTTTTAAAACATGTCTAATGCATAGCTCTCCGATGACAATCGTAAAGGGACGACAATTGTTGTACTGCTGGGCTGAATGCCAAAAAATTATGCGAGACAAGCATTGAAAATTTGGGTATTGGTTAGAGATAATAGTGCTCCTTAACGGGGTAAGGGAGGTTTAAGCAGATGATAATGGTTATTTTTCAAGTTTTAATGCAATGATGTGCTAGTAAACATTTAAACCACGCTAAAATTATCATTGCAAAACTTGATGCCGTATATTGTCTTTGGAGTTTGCTTTTTGTTAATGAAAGTTCGTTTGTTTCAAGTGGCAACATCTCTGGCGTAAGTGTAAAGAAAATGCAAAATAGAAAAGAATAAAAGACACCTGATTTACAGCTCTGCAATTTTTATGAAAACAGGCCTATTGATGGCCCTAATTTGTGCATTGATGAGGGGTGATCTACGCACAATTTTGATGACTACAACTTGTGTACTGGCAACGATGATCACATCGCAATTACATGAAGGTAATTACGGACCTATAGAAGAGTGGAAATGGCAGCCAGACTCGTGCATAATGGCGGAAGTATCTGGAGATAGCCAGCGAGGGATGGACCAAGTTGCTGGAGATGTTCCATCAAATACTACCCGAAATGGTTATGAACTCTCGGGTTTAGCTTGTATCACTATTCATTCCCACTGATTGGCAAAGAAGGTCGAACTATGCTCTGCTTTGAAATGAGATTCTGGTATCGTAATCAGTAACATTATTTCTTCTCGGACAAC